>CAWVNZ010001294.1:0-32000 GCA_963930735.1 Dioctria linearis
GCCAGGGATTGCCTTTTCTATAGTAAATTTTTCAAAAATTAATTTTTTACTGTAGCAAATTTTAATTGCGCCAGGGATTGCCTTTTCTATAGTCAATTATTCAAAAAATAATTTTTTACTGTCGCAAATTTTAAATACGCCAGGGATTGCCTTTTCTATAGTAAATTTTTCAAAAAATAATTTTATACTGTCGCAAATTTTAAATAAGCCAGGGATTGCTTTTTCTACAGTAAATTTTTCAAAAATTAATTTTTTACTGTCGAAAATTTTAATTACGCCAGGGATTGCCTTTTCTATAGTAAATTTTTCAAAATTTAATTTTATACTGTCGCAAATTTTAAATATGCCGGGGATTGCCTTTTCTATAGTAAATTGTTCAAAAAATAATTTTTTACGTTCGCAAATTTTAAATACGCCAGGGATTACCTTTTCTATAGTAAATTTTTCAAAAAATAATTTTCTACTGTCGCAAATTTCAAATAGCCCAGGGATTGCCTTTTCTACAGTAAATTTTGCAAAAAATAATTTTTTACTGTCGCAAATTTTAAGTACGCCAGGGATTGCCTTTTCTATAGTAAATTATTCAAAAAATAATTTTTTACTGTCGCAAATTTTAAATACGCCAGGGATTGCCTTTTCTATAGTAAATTTTTCAAAAATTAATTTTTTGCTGTAGCAAATTTTAATTGCGCCAGGGATTGCCTTTTCTATAGTCAATTATTCAAAAAATAATTTTTTACTGTCGCAAATTTTAAATACGCCAGGGATTGCCTTTTCTATAGTAAATTTTTCAAAAAATAATTTTGTACTGTCGCAAATTTTAAATACGCCAGGGATTGCCTTTTCTACAGTAAATTTTTCAAAAATTATTTTTTTACTGTCGCAAATTTTAATTACGCCAGGGATTGCCTTTTCTACAGTAAATTTTTCAAAAAATAATTTTTTACTGTCGCAAATTTTAAATACGCCAGGGATTGCCTTTTCTATAGTAAATTATTCAAAAAATAATTTTTTACTGCCGCAAATTTTAAATACGCCAGGGATTGCCTTTTCTATAGTAAATTTTTCAAAAAATAATTTTCTACTGTCGCAAATTTTAATTGCGCAAGGGATTGCCTTTTCTATAGTAAATTATTCAAAAAATAATTTTTACTGTCGCAAATTTTAATTACGCCAGGGATTGCCTTTTCTGTAGTAAATTTTTCAAAAAATAATTTTCTACTGTCGCAAATTTTAAAGACGCCAGGGATTGCCTTTTCTACAGTAAAATTTTCAAAAATTAATTTTTTATTGTCGAAAATTTTAATTACGCCAGGGATTGCCTTTTCTATAGTAAATTTTTCAAAATTTAATTTTATACTGTCGCAAATTTTAAAAATGACAGGGTTTGCCTTTTCTATAGTAAATTATTCAAAAAATTATTTTTTACTGTCGCAAATTTTAAATACGCCAGGGATTGCCTTTTCTATAGTAAATTTTTCAAAAAATTATTTTCTACTGTCCCAAATTTTAATTGCGCCAGGTATTGCCTTTTCTACAGTAAATTTTTCAAAAATTAATTTTTTACTGTCGCAAATTTTAAATACGCCAAGGATTGCCTTTTCTATAGTAAATGTTTCAAAATTTAATTTTATACTTTCGCAAATTTTAAATACGCCAGGGATTGCCTTTTTATAGTAAATTATTCAAAAAATAATTTTTTACTGTCGCAAATTTTAAATACGCCAGGGATTGCCTTTTCTATAGTAAATTTTTCAAGAAATAATTTTATACTCTCGCAAATTTCAAATACGCCAGGGATTGCCTTTTCTACAGTAAATTTTTCAAAAATTAATTTTTTACTGTCGAAAATTTTAATTACGCCAGGGATTGCCTTTTCTATAGTAAATTATTCAAAAAATAATTGTTTACTGTCGCAAATTTTAAATACGCCAGGGATTGCCTTTTCTATAGTAAATTTTTCAAAAAATAATTTTTTACTGTCCAAAATTTTAATTACGCCAGGGATTTCCTTTTCTATAGTAAATTTTTCAAAATTTAATTTTATACTCTCGCAAATTTCAAATACGCCAGGGATTGCCTTTTCTACAGTAAATTTTTCAAAAATTAATTTTTTACTGTCGAAAATTTTAATTACGCCAGGGATTGCCTTTTCTATAGTAAATTATTCAAAAAATAATTGTTTACTGTCGCAAATTTTAAATACGCCAGGGATTGCCTTTTCTACAGTAAATTTTTCAAAAATTAATTTTTTACTGTCCAAAATTTTAATTACGCCAGGGATTGCCTTTTCTATAGTAAATTATTCAAAAATTAATTTTTTACTGTCGAAAATTTTAATTACGCCAGGGATTGCCTTTTCTATAGTAAATTATTCAAAAAATAATTGTTTACTGTCGCAAATTTTAAATACGCCAGGGATTGCCTTTTCTACAGTAAATTTTTCAAAAATTAATTTTTTACTGTCCAAAATTTTAATTACGCCAGGGATTGCCTTTTCTATAGTAAATTATTCAAAAAATAATTTTTAACTGTCGCAAATTTAAATACGCCAGGGATTGCCTTTTCTATAGTAAATTTTACAAAAAATAAAATTCTACTGTCGCAAATTTTAATTGCGCCATTGATTGCCTTTTCTACAGTAAATTTTTCAAAAATTAATTTTTTATTGTCGCAAATTTTAAATACCCCAGGGATTGCCTTTTCTATAGTAAATTTTTCAAAATTTAATTTTATATTGTCGCAAATTTTAAATACGCCAGGGATTGCCTTTTCTATAGTAAATTATTCAAAAAATAATATTTTACTGTCGCAAATGTTAAATACGCCAGGGATTGCCTTTTCTATAGTAAATTTTTCAAAAAATAATTTTCTACTGTCGCAAATTTCAAATACCCCAGGGATTGCCTTTTCTACAGTAAATTTTTCAAAAATTAATTTTTTACTTTCGAAAATTTTAATTACGCCGGGGATTGCCTTTTCTATAGTAAATTTTTCAAAATTTAATTTTATACTGTCGCAAATTTTAAATACGCCAGGGATTGCCTTTTCTATAGTAAACTATTCAAAAAATAATTTTTTACTGTCGCAAATTTTAAATACGCCAGGGATTGCCTTTTCTATAGTAAATTTTTCAAAATTTAATTTTATACTGTCGCAAATTTTAAATATGCCGGGGATTGCCTTTTCTATAGTAAATTGTTCAAAAAATAATTTTTTACGTTCGCAAATTTTAAATACGCCAGGGATTACCTTTTCTATAGTAAATTTTTCAAAAAATAATTTTCTACTGTCGCAAATTTCAAATAGCCCAGGGATTGCCTTTTCTACAGTAAATTTTGCAAAAAATAATTTTTTACTGTCGCAAATTTTAAGTACGCCAGGGATTGCCTTTTCTATAGTAAATTATTCAAAAAATAATTTTTTACTGTCGCAAATTTTAAATACGCCAGGGATTGCCTTTTCTATAGTAAATTTTTCAAAAATTAATTTTTTGCTGTAGCAAATTTTAATTGCGCCAGGGATTGCCTTTTCTATAGTCAATTATTCAAAAAATAATTTTTTACTGTCGCAAATTTTAAATACGCCAGGGATTGCCTTTTCTATAGTAAATTTTTCAAAAAATAATTTTGTACTGTCGCAAATTTTAAATACGCCAGGGATTGCCTTTTCTACAGTAAATTTTTCAAAAATTATTTTTTTACTGTCGCAAATTTTAATTACGCCAGGGATTGCCTTTTCTACAGTAAATTTTTCAAAAAATAATTTTTTACTGTCGCAAATTTTAAATACGCCAGGGATTGCCTTTTCTATAGTAAATTATTCAAAAAATAATTTTTTACTGCCGCAAATTTTAAATACGCCAGGGATTGCCTTTTCTATAGTAAATTTTTCAAAAAATAATTTTCTACTGTCGCAAATTTTAATTGCGCAAGGGATTGCCTTTTCTATAGTAAATTATTCAAAAAATAATTTTTACTGTCGCAAATTTTAATTACGCCAGGGATTGCCTTTTCTGTAGTAAATTTTTCAAAAAATAATTTTCTACTGTCGCAAATTTTAAAGACGCCAGGGATTGCCTTTTCTACAGTAAAATTTTCAAAAATTAATTTTTTATTGTCGAAAATTTTAATTACGCCAGGGATTGCCTTTTCTATAGTAAATTTTTCAAAATTTAATTTTATACTGTCGCAAATTTTAAAAATGACAGGGTTTGCCTTTTCTATAGTAAATTATTCAAAAAATTATTTTTTACTGTCGCAAATTTTAAATACGCCAGGGATTGCCTTTTCTATAGTAAATTTTTCAAAAAATTATTTTCTACTGTCCCAAATTTTAATTGCGCCAGGTATTGCCTTTTCTACAGTAAATTTTTCAAAAATTAATTTTTTACTGTCGCAAATTTTAAATACGCCAAGGATTGCCTTTTCTATAGTAAATGTTTCAAAATTTAATTTTATACTTTCGCAAATTTTAAATACGCCAGGGATTGCCTTTTCTATAGTAAATTATTCAAAAAATAATTTTTTACTGTCGCAAATTTTAAATACGCCAGGGATTGCCTTTTCTATAGTAAATTTTTCAAGAAATAATTTTATACTCTCGCAAATTTCAAATACGCCAGGGATTGCCTTTTCTACAGTAAATTTTTCAAAAATTAATTTTTTACTGTCGAAAATTTTAATTACGCCAGGGATTGCCTTTTCTATAGTAAATTATTCAAAAAATAATTGTTTACTGTCGCAAATTTTAAATACGCCAGGGATTGCCTTTTCTATAGTAAATTTTTCAAAAAATAATTTTCTACTGTCGCAAATTTTAAATACGCCAGGGATTGCCTTTTCTACAGTAAATTTTTCAAAAAGTAATTTTTTACTGTCGCAAATTTTAATTACGCCAGGGATTGCCTTTTCTACAGTAAATTTTTCAAAAATTAATTTTTTACTGTCCAAAATTTTAATTACGCCAGGGATTTCCTTTTCTATAGTAAATTTTTCAAAATTTAATTTTATACTGTCGCAAATTTTAAATACGCCAGGGATTGCCTTTTCTATAGTAAATTATTCAAAAAATAATTTTTAACTGTCGCAAATTTAAATACGCCAGGGATTGCCTTTTCTATAGTAAATTTTACAAAAAATAAAATTCTACTGTCGCAAATTTTAATTGCGCCATTGATTGCCTTTTCTACAGTAAATTTTTCAAAAATTAATTTTTTATTGTCGCAAATTTTAAATACCCCAGGGATTGCCTTTTCTATAGTAAATTTTTCAAAATTTAATTTTATATTGTCGCAAATTTTAAATACGCCAGGGATTGCCTTTTCTATAGTAAATTATTCAAAAAATAATATTTTACTGTCGCAAATGTTAAATACGCCAGGGATTGCCTTTTCTATAGTAAATTTTTCAAAAAATAATTTTCTACTGTCGCAAATTTCAAATACCCCAGGGATTGCCTTTTCTACAGTAAATTTTTCAAAAATTAATTTTTTACTTTCGAAAATTTTAATTACGCCGGGGATTGCCTTTTCTATAGTAAATTTTTCAAAATTTAATTTTATACTGTCGCAAATTTTAAATACGCCAGGGATTGCCTTTTCTATAGTAAACTATTCAAAAAATAATTTTTTACTGTCGCAAATTTTAAATACGCCAGGGATTGCCTTTTCTATAGTAAATTTTTCAAAAAATAATTTTCTACTGTCGCAAATTTTAAATACGCCAGGGATTGCCTTTTCTACAGTAAATTTTTCAAAAATTAATTTTTTACTGTCGGAAATTTTAATTACGCCAGGGATTGCCTTTCTACAGTAAATTTTTCAAAAAATAATTTTTTACTGTCGCAAATTTTAAATACGCCAGGGAATGCCTTTTCTACAGTAAATTTTTCAAAAACTAATTTTTTACTGTCGCAAATTTTAATTACGCCAGGGATTGCCTTTTCTACAGTAAATTTTTCAAAAAATAATTTTTTACTGTCGCAAATTTGAAATACGCCAGGGATTGCCTTTTCTATAGTAAATTTTTCAAAAAATAATTTTCTACTGTCGCAAATTTTAATTGCGCCAGGGATTGCCTTTTCTACAGTAAATAATTCAAAAAATAATTTTTTACTGTCACAAATTTTAAATACGCCAGGGATTGCCTTTTCTATAGTAAATTTTGCAAAAAATCATTTTTTACTGTCGCAAATCTTAAATACGCCGGGAATTGCCTTTTCTATAGTAAATTTTTCAAAAATTAATTTTTTACTGTCGCAAATTTTAAATACGCCAGGGATTGCCTTTTCTATAGTAAATTTTTCAAAAAATAATTTTTTACTGTCGCAAATTTTAAATACGCCAGGGATTGCCTTTTCTACAGTAAATTTTTCAAAAAATAATTTTTTACTGTCGCAAATTTTAAATACGCCAGGGATTGCCTTTTCTATAGTAAATTTTTCATAAAATAATTTTCTACTGTCGCAAATTTTAATTGCGCCAGGGATTGCCTTTTCTACAGTAAATTATTCAAAAAATAATTTTTTACTGTCGCAAGTTTTAAATACGCCAGGGATTGCCTTTTCTATAGTAAATTTTGCAAAAAATAATTTTTAACTGTCGCAAATTTAAATACGACAGGGATTGCCTTTTCTACAGTAAATTATTCAAAAAATAATTTTGTACTGTCGCAAATTTTAAATGCGCCAAGGATTGCCTTTTCTATAGTAAATTTTTCAAAAATTAATTTTATACTGTCGCAAATTTTAATTGCGCCAGGAATTGCCTTTTCTATAGTAAATTTTTCAAAAATTAATTTTTTACTGTCGAAAATTTTAAATACGCCAGGGATTGCCTTTTCTATAGTAAATTTTTCAAAAAATAATTTTTTACTGTCGCAAATTTTAAATACGCCAGGGTTTCCCTTTTCTATAGTAAATTTTGCAAAAAAGAATTTTTTACTGACGCAAATTTTAATTGCGCCAGGGATTGCCTTTTCTATAGTAAATTTTTCAAAATTTAATTTTATACTGTCGCAAATTTTAAATACGCCAGGGCTTGCCTTTTCTATAGTAAATTATTCAAAAAATAATTTTTTACTGTCGCAAATTTTAATTGCGCCAGGGATTGCCTTTTCTACAGTAAATTTTTCAAAAACTAATTTTTTACTGTCGCAAATTTTAATTACGCCAGGGATTGCCTTTTCTATAGTAAATTTTTCAAAAAATAATTTTCTACTGTCGCAAATTTTAATTGCGCCAGGGATTGCCTTTTCTACAGTAAATTATTCAAAAAATAATTTTTTACTGTCACAAATTTTTAATACGCCAGGGATTGCCTTTTCTATAGTAAATTTTGCAAAAAAATAATTTTTTACTGTCGCAAATTTTAAATACGCCAGGTATTGCCTTTTCTATAGTAAATTTTTCAAAAATTAATTTTTTATTGTCGCAAATTTTAATTGCGCCAGGGATTGCCTTTTCTATAGTAAATTTTTCAAAAAATAATTTTTTACTGTCGCAAATTTTAATTACGCCAGGGATTGCCTTTTATATAGTAAATTATTCAAAAAATAATTTTTTACTGTCGCAAATTTTAAATACGGCAGGGTTTGCCTTTTCTATAGTAAATTTTTCAAAAACTAATTTTTTTACTGTCGAAAATTTTAATTACGTCAGGGATTGCCTTTTCTATAGTAAATTTTTCAAAATTTAATTTTATACTGTCGCTAATTTTAAATACGCCAGGGATTGCCTTTTCTATAGTAAATTATTCAAAAAATAATTTTTTACTGTCGCAAATTTTAAATACGCCAGGGATTGCCTTTTCTATAGTAAATTTTTCAAAAAATAATTGTCTACTGTCGCAAATTTTAATTGCGCCAGGGATTGCCTTTTCTACAGTAAATTATTCAAAAAATAATTTTTTACTGTCGCAAATTTTAAATACGCCAGGGATTGCCTTTTCTATAGTAAATTTTGCAAAAATAATTTTTTACTGTCGCCAATTTTAACTACGCCAGGGATTGCCTTTTCTACAGTAAATTTTTCAAAAAATAATTTTTTACTGTCGCAAATTTTAAATACGCCAGGGATTGCCCTTTCTACAGTAAATTTTTCAAAAAATAATTTTTTACTGTCACAAATTTTAAATACGCCAGGGATTGCCTTTTCTATAGTAAATTTTGCAAAAAATAATTTTTTACTGTCGCAAATTTAAATACGACAGGGATTGCCTTTTCTACAGTAAATTATTCAAAAAATAATTTTGTACTGTCGCACATTTTAAATACGCCATTGATTGCCTTTTCTATAGTAAATTTTTCAAAAATTAATTTTATACTCTCGCAAATTTTAATTGCGCCAGGGATTGCCTTTTCTTTAGTAAATTTTTCAAAAATTAATTTTTTACTGTCGAAAATTTTAAATACGCCAGGGATTGCCTTTTCTATAGTAAATTTTTCAAAAAATAATTTTTTACTGTCGCAAATTTTAAATACGCCAGGGATTCCCTTTTCTATAGTAAATTTTGCAAAAAATAATTTTTTACTGTCGCAAATTTTAATTGCGCCAGGGATTGCCTTTTCTATAGTAAATATTTCAAAATTTAATTTTATACTGTCGCAAATTTTAAATACGCCAGGGATTGCCTTTTCTACAGTAAATTTTTCAAAAAATAATTTTTTACTGTCGCAAATTTTAAATACGCCAGGGATTGCCTTTTCTACAGTAAATTTTTCAAAAACTAATTTTTTACTGTCGCAAATTTTAATTGCGCCAGGGATTGCCTTTTCTATAGTAAATTTTTCAAAAAATAATTTTTTACTGTCGCAAATTTTAAATACTCCAGGGATTGCCTTTTCTACAGTAAATTTTTCAAAAAATAATTTTTTACTGTCGCTAATTTTAAATACGCCAGGGATTGCCTTTCCTATAGTAAATTTTTCAAAAAATAATTTTCTACTGTCGCAAATTTTAATTGCGCCAGGGATTGCCTTTTCTACAGTAAATTATTCAAAAAATAATTTTTTACTGTCGCAAATTTTAAATACGCCAGGGATTGCCTTTTCTACAGTAAATTATTCAAAAAATAATTTTTTACTGTCGCAAATTTTAAATACGCCAGGGATTGCCTTTTCTATAGTAAATTTTGCAAAAAATAATTTTTCACTGTCGCAAATTTAAATACGACAGGGATTGCCTTTTCTACAGTAAATTATTCAAAAAATAATTTTGTACTGTCGCAAATTTTAAATACGCCAGGGATTGCCTTTTCTATAGTAAATTTTTCAAAAATTAATTTTATACTGTCGCAAATTTTAATTGCGCCAGGGATTGCCTTTTCTATAGTAAATTTTTCAAAAATTAATTTTTTACTGTCGAAAATTTTAAATACGCCAGGGATTGCCTTTTCTATAGTAAATTTTTCAAAAAATAATTTTTTACTGTCGCAAATTTTAAATACGACAGGGATTCCCTTTTCTATAGTAAATTTTGCAAAAATTATTTTTTACTGTCGCAAATTTTAATTGCGCCAGGGATTGCCTTTTCTACAGTAAATTATTCAAAAAATAATTTTTTAATGTCGCAAATTTTAAATACGCCATGGATTGCCTTTTCTATAGTAAATTTTGCAAAAAAATAATTTTTTACTGTCGCAAATTTAAATAAGACAGGGATTGCCTTTTCTACAGTAAATTATTCAAAAAATAATTTTGTACTGTCGCAAATTTTAAATACTCCAGGTATTGCCTTTTCTATACTAAAGTTTTCAAAATTAATTTTATACTGTCGCAAATTTTAAATACGCCAGGGATTGCCTTTTCTATAGTAAATTTTTCAAAAAATAATTTTTTACTGTCGCAAATTTTAAATACGCCAGGGATTCCCTTTTCTATAGTAAATTTTGCAAAAAATAATTTTTTACTGTCGCAAATTTTAATTGCGCCAGGGATTGCCTTTTCTATAGTAAATTTTTCAAAATTTAATTTTATACTGTCGCAAATTTTAAATACGCCAGGGCTTGCCTTTTCTATAGTAAATTATTCAAAAAATAATTTTTTACTGTCGCAAATTTTAATTGCGCCAGGGATTGCCTTTTCTACAGTAAATTTTTCAAAAACTAATTTTTTACTGTCGCAAATTTTAATTACGCCAGGGATTGCCTTTTCTATAGTAAATTTTGCAAAAAATAATTTTTTACTGTCGCCAATTTTAACTACGCCAGGGATTGCCTTTTCTATAGTAAATTTTTCAAAAAATAATTTTTTACTGTCGCAAAATTTAAATACGCCAGGGATTGCCCTTTCTACAGTAAATTTTTCAAAAACTAATTTTTTACTGTCGCTAATTTTAATTACGCCAGGGATTGCCTTTTCTACAGTAAATTTTTCAAAAAATAGTTTTTTACTGTCGCAAATTTTAAATACGCCAGGGATTGCCTTTTCTATAGTAAATTTTTCAAAAAATAATTTTCTACTGTCGCAAATTTTAATTGCGCCAGGGATTGCCTTTTCTACAGTAAATAATTCAAAAAATAATTTTTTACTGTCGCAAATTTTAAATACGCCAGGGATTGCCCTTTCTATAGTAAATTTTGCAAAAAATAATTTTTTACTGTCGCAAATTTTAAATACGCCAGGGATTGCCTTTACTATAGTAAATTTTTCAAAATTAATTTTTTACTGTCGCAAATTTTAAATACGCCAGGGATTGCCTTTTCTATAGTAAATTTTTCAAAAAATAATTTTTTACTGTCGCAAATTTTAAATACGCCAGGGATTGCCTTTTCTACAGTAAATTTTTCAAAAATAATTTTTTACTGTCGCAAATTTTAAATACGCCAGGGATTGCCTTTTCTATAGTAAATTTTTCAAAAAATAATTTTCTACTGTCGCAAATTTTAATTGCGCCAGGGATTGCCTTTTCTACAGTAAATTATTCAAAAAATAATTTTTTACTGTCGCAAATTTTAAATACGCCAGGGATTGCCTTTTCTATAGTAAATTTTGCAAAAAATAATTTTTTACTGTCGCAAATTTAAATACGACAGGGATTGCCTTTTCTACAGTAAATTTGTCAAAAAATAGTTTTTTACTGTCGCAAATTTTAAATACGCCAGGGATTGCCTTTTCTATAGTAAATTTTTCAAAAAATAATTTTCTACTGTCGCAAATTTTAATTGTGCCAGGGATTGCCTTTTCTACAGTAAATAATTCAAAAAATAATTTTTTAACTGTCGCAAATTTTAAATACGCCAGGGATTGCCTTTTCTACAGTAAATTATTCAAAAAATAATTTTTTACTTTGGCAAATTTTAAATACGCCAGGGATTGCCTTTCTATAATAAATTTTTCAAAAATTAATTTTTTACTGTCGCAAATTTTAATTGCGCCAGGATTGGATATTCTATAGTAAATTATTCAAAAAATAATTTTTTACTGTCGCAAATTTTAAATACGCCAGGGATTGCCTTTTCTTTAGTAAATTTTTCAAAAAATAATTTTCTACTGTCGCAAATTTTAAATACGCCAGGGATTGCCTTTTCTACAGTAAATTATTCAAAAAATAATTTTTTACTGTCGAAAATTTTAATTACGCCAGGGATTTCCTTTTCTATAGTAAATTTTTCAAAAAATAATTTTCTACTGTCGCAAATTTTAATTGCGCCGGGGATTGCCTTTTCTACAGTAAATTTTTCAAAAATTAATTTTTTACTGTCGCAAATTTTAAATACGCCAGGGATTGCCTTTTCTATAGTAAATTTTTCAAAATTTAATTTTATATTGTCGCAAATTTTAAATACGCCAGGGATTGCCTTTTGTATAGTAAATTGTTCAAAAAATAATTTTTTACGTTCGCAAATTTTAAATATGCCAGGGATTGCCTTTTCTATAGTAAATTTTTCAAAAAATAATTTTCTACTTTCGCAAATTTCAAATAGCACAGGGATTGCCTTTTCTACAGTAAATTTTGCAAAAAATAATTTTTTACTGTCGCAAATTTTAAATACGCCAGGGATTGCCTTTTCTATAGTAAATTATTCAAAAAATATTTTTTACTGTCGCAAATTTTAAATACGCCCGGGATTGCCTTTTCTATAGTAAATTTTTCAAAAAATAATTTTCTACTGTCGCAAATTTCAAATATGCCTGGGATTGCCTTTTCTACAGTAAATTTTTCAAAAATAATTTTCTACTGTCGCAAATTTTAAATACGCCAGGGATTGCCTTTTCTACAGCAAATTTTTCAAAAATTAATTTTTTACTGTCGCAAATTTTAATTACGCCAGGGATTGCCTTTTCTACAGTAAATTTTTCAAAAAATAATTTTTTACTATCGCAAATTTTAAATACGCCAGGGATTGCCTTTTCTATAGTAAATTATTCAAAAAATAATTTTTTACTGCCGCAAATTTTAAATACGCCAAAAAATAATTTTTTTACTGCCGCAAATTTTAAATACGCCAGGGATTGCCTTTTTCTATAGTAAATTTTCAAAAAATAATTTTCTACTGTCGCAAATTTTAATTGCGCCAGGGATTGCCTTTTCTATAGTAAATTATTCAAAAAATAATTTTTACTGTCGGAAATTTTAATTACGCCAGGGATTGCCTTTTCTATAGTAAATTTTTCAAAAAATAATTTTCTACTGTCGCAAATTTTAAATACGCCAGGGATTGCCTTTTCTACAGTAAATTTTTGAAACATTAATTTTTTATTGTCGAAAATTTTAATTACGCCAGGGATTGCCTTTTCTATAGTAAATTTTTCAAAATTTAATAATATACTGTCGCAAATTTTAAATACGCCAGGGATTGCCTTTTCTATAGTAAATTATTCAAAAAATAATTTTTTACTGTCGCAAATTTTAAATACGCCAGGGATTGCATTTCTATAGGTAAATTTTTCAAAAAATAATTTTCTGCTGTCGCAAATTTTAATTGCGCCAGGGACTGCCTTTTCTACAGTAAATTATTCAAAAAATAATTTTTTACTCTCGCAAATTTAAATACGCCAGGGATTGCCTTTTCTATAGTAAATTATTCAAAAAATAATTTTTTACTGTCGCAAATTTTAAATACGCCAGGGATTGCCTTTTCTACAGTAAATTTTTCAAAAATTAATTTTTTATTGTCGAAAATTTTAATTACGCCAGGGGATTGCCTTTTCTATAGTAAATTTTTCAAAATTTAATAATATACTCTCGCAAATTTTAAATACGCCAGGGATTGCCTTTTCTACAGTAAATTATTCAAAAATAATTTTTTACTGTCGCAAATTTTTAAATACGCCAGGGATTGCCTTTTCTATAGTAAATTTTTCAAAATTAATTTTTTACTGTAGCAAATTTTAATTGCGCCAGGGATTGCCTTTTCTATAGTCAATTATTCAAAAAATAATTTTTTACTGTCGCAAATTTTAAATACGCCAGGGATTGCCTTTTCTATAGTAAATTTTTCAAAAAATAATTTTCTACTGTCGCAAATTTCAAATAGCCCAGGGATTGCCTTTTCTACAGTAAATTTTGCAAAAAATAATTTTTTACTGTCGCAAATTTTAAGTACGCCAGGGATTGCCTTTTCTATAGTAAATTATTCAAAAAATAATTTTTTACTGTCGCAAATTTTAAATACGCCAGGGATTGCCTTTTCTATAGTAAATTTTTCAAAAATTAATTTTTTGCTGTAGCAAATTTTAATTGCGCCAGGGATTGCCTTTTCTATAGTCAATTATTCAAAAAATAATTTTTTACTGTCGCAAATTTTAAATACGCCAGGGATTGCCTTTTCTATAGTAAATTTTTCAAAAAATAATTTTGTACTGTCGCAAATTTTAAATACGCCAGGGATTGCCTTTTTCTACAATAAATTTTTCAAAAATTATTTTTTTACTGTCGCAAATTTTAATTACGCCAGGGATTGCCTTTTCTACAGTAAATTTTTCAAAAAATAATTTTTTACTGTCGCAAATTTTAAATACGCCAGGGATTGCCTTTTCTATAGTAAATTATTCAAAAAATAATTTTTTTACTGCCGCAAATTTTAAATACGCCAGGGATTGCCTTTTCTATAGTAAATTTTTCAAAAAATAATTTTCTACTGTCGCAAATTTTAATTGCGCAAGGGATTGCCTTTTCTATAGTAAATTATTCAAAAAATAATTTTTACTGTCGCAAATTTTAATTACGCCAGGGATTGCCTTTTCTATAGTAAATTTTTCAAAAAATAATTTTCTACTGTCGCAAATTTTAAAGACGCCAGGGATTGCCTTTTCTACAGTAAAATTTTCAAAAATTAATTTTTTATTGTCGAAAATTTTAATTACGCCAGGGATTGCCTTTTCTATAGTAAATTTTTCAAAATTTAATTTTATACTGTCGCAAATTTTAAAAATGACAGGGATTGCCTTTTCTATAGTAAATTATTCAAAAAATAATTTTTTACTGTCGCAAATTTTAAATACGCCAGGGATTGCCTTTTCTATAGTAAATTTTTCAAAAATTATTTTCTACTGTCCCAAATTTTAATTGCGCCAGGTATTGCCTTTTCTACAGTAAATTTTTCAAAAATTAATTTTTTACTGTCGCAAATTTTAAATACGCCAAGGATTGCCTTTTCTATAGTAAATTTTTCAAAATTTAATTTTATACTTTCGCAAATTTTAAATACGCCAGGGATTGCCTTTTCTATAGTAAATTATTCAAAAAATAATTTTTTACTGTCGCAAATTTTAAATACGCCAGGGATTGCCTTTTCTATAGTAAATTTTTCAAGAAATAATTTTATACTCTCGCAAATTTCAAATACGCCAGGGATTGCCTTTTCTACAGTAAATTTTTCAAAAATTAATTTTTTACTGTCGAAAATTTTAATTACGCCAGGGATTGCCTTTTCTATAGTAAATTATTCAAAAAATAATTGTTTACTGTCGCAAATTTTAAATACGCCAGGGATTGCCTTTTCTATAGTAAATTTTTCAAAAAATAATTTTCTACTGTCGCAAATTTTAAATACGCCAGGATTGCCTTTTCTACAGTAAATTTTCAAAAAGTAATTTTTTACTGTCGCAAATTTTAATTACGCCAGGGATTGCCTTTTCTACAGTAAATTTTTCAAAAATTAATTTTTTACTGTCCAAAATTTTAATTACACCAGGGATTTCCTTTTCTATAGTAAATTTTTCAAAATTTAATTTTATACTGTCGCAAATTTTAAATACGCCAGGGATTGCCTTTTCTATAGTAAATTATTCAAAAAATAATTTTTAACTGTCGCAAATTTTAAATACGCCAGGGATTGCCTTTTCTATAGTAAATTTTACAAAAAATAAAATTCTACTGTCGCAAATTTTAATTGCGCCATTGATTGCCTTTTCTACAGTAAATTTTTCAAAAATTAATTTTTTATTGTCGCAAATTTTAAATACCCCAGGGATTGCCTTTTCTATAGTAAATTTTCAAAATTTAATTTTATATTGTCGCAAATTTTAAATACGCCAGGGATTGCCTTTTCTATAGTAAATTATTCAAAAAATAATTTTTTACTGTCGCAAATGTTAAATACGCCAGGGATTGCCTTTTCTATAGTAAATTTTTCAAAAAATAATTTTCTACTGTCGCAAATTTCAAATACCCCAGGGATTGCCTTTTCTACAGTAAATTTTTTCAAAAATTAATTTTTTACTTTCGAAAATTTTAATTACGCCGGGGATTGCCTTTTCTATAGTAAATTTTTCAAAATTTAATTTTATACTGTCGCAAATTTTAAATACGCCAGGGATTGCCTTTTCTATAGTAAACTATTCAAAAAAATAATTTTTTACTGTCGCAAATTTTAAATACGCCAGGGATTGCCTTTTCTATAGTAAATTTTTCAAAAAATAATTTTCTACTGTCGCAAATTTTAAATACGCCAGGGATTGCCTTTTCTACAGTAAATTTTTCAAAATTAATTTTTTACTGTCGGAAATTTTAATTACGCCAGGGATTGCCTTTCTACAGTAAATTTTTCAAAAAATAATTTTTTTACTGTCGCAAATTTTAAATACGCCAGGGAATGCCTTTTCTACAGTAAATTTTTCAAAAACTAATTTTTTACTGTCGCAAATTTTAATTACGCCAGGGATTGCCTTTTCTACAGTAAATTTTTCAAAAAATAATTTTTTACTGTCGCAAATTTGAAATACGCCAGGGATTGCCTTTTCTATAGTAAATTTTTCAAAAAATAATTTTCTACTGTCGCAAATTTTAATTGCGCCAGGGATTGCCTTTTCTACAGTAAATAATTCAAAAAATAATTTTTTACTGTCACAAATTTTAAATACGCCAGGGATTGCCTTTTCTATAGTAAATTTTGCAAAAAATCATTTTTACTGTCGCAAATCTTAAATACGCCGGGAATTGCCTTTTCTATAGTAAATTTTTCAAAAATTAATTTTTTACTGTCGCAAATTTTAAATACGCCAGGGATTGCCTTTTCTATAGTAAATTTTTCAAAAAATAATTTTTTACTGTCGCAAATTTTAAATACGCCAGGGATTGCCTTTTCTACAGTAAATTTTTCAAAAAATAATTTTTTACTGTCGCAAATTTTAAATACGCCAGGGATTGCCTTTTCTATAGTAAATTTTTCATAAAAATAATTTTCTACTGTCGCAAATTTTAATTGCGCCAGGGATTGCCTTTTCTACAGTAAATTATTCAAAAAATAATTTTTTACTGTCGCAAGTTTTAAATACGCCAGGGATTGCCTTTTCTATAGTAAATTTTTCAAAAAATAATTTTCTACTGTCGCAAATTTTAATTGCGCAAGGGATTGCCTTTTCTATAGTAAATTATTCAAAAATAATTTTCTACTGTCGCAAATTTCAAATAGCCCAGGGATTGCCTTTTCTACAGTAAATTTTGCAAAAAATAATTTTTTACTGTCGCAAATTTTAAGTACGCCAGGGATTGCCTTTTCTATAGTAAATTATTCAAAAAATAATTTTTTACTGTCGCAAATTTTAAATACGCCAGGGATTGCCTTTTCTATAGTAAATTTTTCAAAAATTAATTTTTTGCTGTAGCAAATTTTAATTGCGCCAGGGATTGCCTTTTCTATAGTCAATTATTCAAAAAATAATTTTTTACTGTCGCAAATTTTAAATACGCAGGGATTGCCTTTTCTATAGTAAATTTTTCAAAAAATAATTTTGTACTGTCGCAAATTTTAAATACGCCAGGGATTGCCTTTTCTACAGTAAATTTTTCAAAAATTATTTTTTTACTGTCGCAAATTTTAATTACGCCAGGATTGCCTTTTCTACAGTAAATTTTTCAAAAAATAATTTTTTACTGTCGCAAATTTTAAATACGCCAGGGATTGCCTTTTCTATAGTAAATTATTCAAAAAATAATTTTTTACTGCCGCAAATTTTAAATACGCCAGGGATTGCCTTTTCTATAGTAAATTTTTCAAAAAATAATTTTTCTACTGTCGCAAATTTTAATTGCGCAAGGGATTGCCTTTTCTATAGTAAATTATTCAAAAAATAATTTTTACTGTCGCAAATTTTAATTACGCCAGGGATTGCCTTTTCTATAGTAAATTTTTCAAAAAATAATTTTCTACTGTCGCAAATTTTAAAGACGCCAGGAATTGCCTTTTCTACAGTAAAATTTTCAAAAATTAATTTTTTATTGTCGAAAATTTTAATTACGCCAGGGATTGCCTTTTCTATAGTAAATTTTTCAAAATTTAATTTTATACTGTCGCAAATTTTAAAAATGACAGGGATTGCCTTTTCTATAGTAAATTATTCAAAAAATAATTTTTTACTGTCGCAAATTTTAAATACGCCAGGGATTGCCTTTTCTATAGTAAATTTTTCAAAAAATTATTTTCTACTGTCCCAAATTTTAATTGCGCCAGGTATTGCCTTTTCTACAGTAAATTTTTCAAAAATTAATTTTTTACTGTCGCAAATTTTAAATACGCCAAGGATTGCCTTTTCTATAGTAAATTTTTCAAAATTTAATTTGATACTTTCGCAAATTTTAAATAGGCCAGGGATTGCCTTTTCTATAGTAAATTATTCAAAAAATAATTTTTTACTGTCGCAAATTTTAAATACGCCAGGGATTGCCTTTTCTATAGTAAATTTTTCAAGAAATAATTTTATACTCTCGCAAATTTCAAATACGCCAGGGATTGCCTTTTCTACAGTAAATTTTTCAAAAATTAATTTTTTACTGTCGAAAATTTTAATTACGCCAGGGATTGCCTTTTCTATAGTAAATTATTCAAAAAATAATTGTTTACTGTCGCAAATTTTAAATACGCCAGGGATTGCCTTTTCTATAGTAAATTTTTCAAAAAATAATTTTCTACTGTCGCAAATTTTAAATACGCCAGGGATTGCCTTTTATACAGTAAATTTTTCAAAAAGTAATTTTTTACTGTCGCAAATTTTAATTACGCCAGGGATTGCCTTTTCTACAGTAAATTTTTCAAAAATTAATTTTTTACTGTCCAAAATTTTAATTACGCCAGGGATTTCCTTTTCTATAGTAAATTTTTCAAAATTTAATTTTATACTGTCGCAAATTTTAAATACGCCAGGGCTTGCCTTTTCTATAGTAAATTATTCAAAAAATAATTTTTAACTGTCGCAAATTTTAAATACGCCAGGGATTGCCTTTTCTATAGTAAATTTTACAAAAAATAAAATTCTACTGTCGCAAATTTTAATTGCGCCATTGATTGCCTTTTCTACAGTAAATTTTTCAAAAATTAATTTTTTATTGTCGCAAATTTTAAATACCCCAGGGATTGCCTTTTCTATAGTAAATTTTTCAAAATTTAATTTTATATTGTCGCAAATTTTAAATACGCCAGGGATTGCCTTTTCTATAGTAAATTATTCAAAAAATAATTTTTTACTGTCGCAAATGTTAAATACGCCAGGGATTGCCTTTTCTATAGTAAATTTTTCAAAAAATAATTTTCTACTGTCGCAAATTTCAAATACCCCAGGGATTGCCTTTTCTACAGTAAATTTTTCAAAAATTAATTTTTTACTTTCGAAAATTTTAATTACGCCGGGGATTGCCTTTTCTATAGTAAATTTTTCAAAATTTAATTTTATACTGTCGCAAATTTTAAATACGCCAGGGATTGCCTTTTCTATAGTAAACTATTCAAAAAATAATTTTTTACTGTCGCAAATTTTAAATACGCCAGGGATTGCCTTTTCTATAGTAAATTTTTCAAAAAATAATTTTCTACTGTCGCAAATTTTAAATACGCCAGGGATTGCCTTTTCTACAGTAAATTTTTCAAAAATTAATTTTTTACTGTCGGAAATTTTAATTACGCCAGGGATTGCCTTTCTACAGTAAATTTTTCAAAAAATAATTTTTTACTGTCGCAAATTTTAAATACGCCAGGGAATGCCTTTTCTACAGTAAATTTTTCAAAAACTAATTTTTTACTGTCGCAAATTTTAATTACGCCAGGGATTGCCTTTTCTACAGTAAATTTTTCAAAAAATAATTTTTTACTGTCGCAAATTTGAAATACGCCAGGGATTGCCTTTTCTATAGTAAATTTTTCAAAAAATAATTTTCTACTGTCGCAAATTTTAATTGCGCCAGGGATTGCCTTTTCTACAGTAAATAATTCAAAAAATAATTTTTTACTGTCACAAATTTTAAATACGCCAGGGATTGCCTTTTCTATAGTAAATTTTGCAAAAAATCATTTTTTACTGTCGCAAATCTTAAATACGCCGGGAATTGCCTTTTCTATAGTAAATTTTTCAAAAATTAATTTTTTACTGTCGCAAATTTTAAATACGCCAGGGATTGCCTTTTCTATAGTAAATTTTTCAAAAAATAATTTTTTACTGTCGCAAAGTTTAAATACGCCAGGGATTGCCTTTTCTACAGTAAATTTTTCAAAAAATAATTTTTTACTGTCGCAAATTTTAAATACGCCAGGGATTGCCTTTTCTATAGTAAATTTTTCATAAAATAATTTTCTACTGTCGCAAATTTTAATTGCGCCAGGGATTGCCTTTTCTACAGTAAATTATTCAAAAAATAATTTTTTACTGTCGCAAGTTTTAAATACGTCAGGGATTGCCTTTTCTATAGTAAATTTTGCAAAAAATAATTTTTTACTGTCGCAAATTTAAATACGACAGGGATTGCCTTTTCTACAGTAAATTATTCAAAAAATAATTTTGTACTGTCGCAAATTTTAAATGCGCCAAGGATTGCCTTTTCTATAGTAAATTTTTCAAAAATTAATTTTATACTGTCGCAAATTTTAATTGCGCCAGGAATTGCCTTTTCTATAGTAAATTTTTCAAAAATTAATTTTTTACTGTCGAAAATTTTAAATACGCCAGGGATTGCCTTTTCTATAGTAAATTTTTCAAAAAATAATTTTTTACTGTCGCAAATTTTAAATACGCCAGGGTTTCCCTTTTCTATAGTAAATTTTGCAAAAAAGAATTTTTTACTGACGCAAATTTTAATTGCGCCAGGGATTGCCTTTTCTATAGTAAATTTTTCAAAATTTAATTTTATACTGTCGCAAATTTTAAATACGCCAGGGCTTGCCATTTCTATAGTAAATTATTCAAAAAATAATTTTTTACTGTCGCAAATTTTAATTGCGCCAGGGATTGCCTTTTCTACAGTAAATTTTTCAAAAACTAATTTTTTACTGTCGCAAATTTTAATTACGCCAGGGATTGCCTTTTCTATAGTAAATTTTTCAAAAAATAATTTTCTACTGTCGCAAATTTTAATTGCGCCAGGGATTGCCTTTTCTACAGTAAATTATTCAAAAAATAATTTTTTACTGTCACAAATTTTTAATACGCCAGGGATTGCCTTTTCTATAGTAAATTTTGCAAAAAAATAATTTTTTACTGTCGCAAATTTTAAATACGCCAGGGATTGCCTTTTCTATAGTAAATTTTTCAAAAATTAATTTTTTATTGTCGAAAATTTTAATTGCGCCAGGGATTGCCTTTTCTATAGTAAATTTTTCAAAAAATAATTTTTTACTGTCGCAAATTTTAATTACGCCAGGGATTGCCTTTTCTATAGTAAATTATTCAAAAAATAATTTTTTACTGTCGCAAATTTTAAATACGGCAGGGATTGCCTTTTCTATAGTAAATTTTTCAAAAACTAATTTTTTTCTTTCGAAAATTTTAATTACGTCAGGGATTGCCTTTTCTATAGTAAATTTTTCAAAATTTAATTTTATACTGTCGCTAATTTTAAATACGCCAGGGATTGCCTTTTCTATAGTAAATTATTCAAAAAATAATTTTTTACTGTCGCAAATTTTAAATACGCCAGGGATTGCCTTTTCTATAGTAAATTTTTCAAAAAATAATTGTCTACTGTCGCAAATTTTAATTGCGCCAGGGATTGCCTTTTCTACAGTAAATTATTCAAAAAATAATTTTTTACTGTCGCAAATTTTAAATACGCCAGGGATTGCCTTTTCTATAGTAAATTTTGCAAAAATAATTTTTACTGTCGCCAATTTTAACTACGCCAGGGATTGCCTTTTCTACAGTAAATTTTTCAAAAAATAATTTTTTACTGTCGCAAATTTTAAATACGCCAGGGATTGCCCTTTCTACAGTAAATTTTTCAAAAAATAATTTTTTACTGTCACAAATTTTAAATACGCCAGGGATTGCCTTTTCTATAGTAAATTTTGCAAAAAATAATTTTTTACTGTCGCAAATTTAAATACGACAGGGATTGCCTTTTCTACAGTAAATTATTCAAAAAATAATTTTGTACTGTCGCACATTTTAAATACGCCATTGATTGCCTTTTCTATAGTAAATTTTTCAAAAATTAATTTTATACTCTCGCAAATTTTAATTGCGCCAGGGATTGCCTTTTCTTTAGTAAATTTTTCAAAAATTAATTTTTTACTGTCGAAAATTTTAAATACGCCAGGGATTGCCTTTTCTATAGTAAATTTTTCAAAAAATAATTTTTTACTGCCGCAAATTTTAAATACGCCAGGGATTCCCTTTTCTATAGTAAATTTTGCAAAAAATAATTTTTTACTGTCGCAAATTTTAATTGCGCCAGGGATTGCCTTTTCTATAGTAAATATTTCAAAATTTAATTTTATACTGTCGCAAATTTTAAATACGCCAGGGATTGCCTTTTCTACAGTAAATTTTTCAAAAAATAATTTTTTACTGTCGCTAATTTTAAATACGCCAGGGATTGCCTTTTCTATAGTAAATTTTTCAAAAAATAATTTTTTACTGTCGCAAATTTTAATTGCGCCAGGGATTGCCTTTTCTACAGTAAATTATTCAAAAAATAATTTTTTACTGTCGCAAATTTTAAATACGCCAGGGATTGCCTTTTCTATAGTAAATTTTTCAAAAACTAATTTTTTACTGTCGAAAATTTTAATTACGTCAGGGATTGCCTTTTCTATAGTAAATTTTTCAAAATTTAATTTTATACTGTCGCTAATTTTAAATACGCCAGGGATTGCCTTTTCTATAGTAAATTATTCAAAAAATAATTTTTTACTGTCGCAAATTTTAAATACGCCAGGGATTGCCTTTTCTATAGTAAATTTTTCAAAAAATAATTGTCTACTGTCGCAAATTTTAATTGCGCCAGGGATTGCCTTTTCTACAGTAAATTATTCAAAAAATAATTTTTTACTGTCGCAAATTTTAAATACGCCAGGGATTGCCTTTTCTATAGTAAATTTTGCAAAAATAATTTTTTACTGTCGCCAATTTTAACTACGCCAGGGATTGCCTTTTCTACAGTAAATTTTTCAAAAAATAATTTTTTACTGTCGCAAATTTTAAATACGCCAGGGATTGCCCTTTCTACAGTAAATTTTTCAAAAAATAATTTTTTACTGTCACAAATTTTAAATACGCCAGGGATTGCCTTTTCTATAGTAAATTTTGCAAAAAATAATTTTTTACTGTCGCAAATTTAAATACGACAGGGATTGCCTTTTCTACAGTAAATTATTCAAAAAATAATTTTGTACTGTCGCACATTTTAAATACGCCATTGATTGCCTTTTCTATAGTAAATTTTTCAAAAATTAAATTTATACTCTCGCAAATTTTAATTGCGCCAGGGATTGCCTTTTCTTTAGTAAATTTTTCAAAAATTAATTTTTTACTGTCGAAAATTTTAAATACGCCAGGGATTGCCTTTTCTATAGTAAATTTTTCAAAAAATAATTTTTTACTGCCGCAAATTTTAAATACGCCAGGGATTCCCTTTTCTATAGTAAATTTTGCAAAAAATAATTTTTTACTGTCGCAAATTTTAATTGCGCCAGGGATTGCCTTTTCTATAGTAAATATTTCAAAATTTAATTTTATACTGTCGCAAATTTTAAATACGCCAGGGATTGCCTTTTCTACAGTAAATTTTTCAAAAAATAATTTTTTACTGTCGCAAATTTTAAATACGCCAGGGATTGCCTTTTCTACAGTAAATTTTTCAAAAACTAATTTTTTACTGTCGCAAATTTTAATTGCGCCAGGGATTGCCTTTTCTATAGTAAATTTTTCAAAAAATAATTTTTTACTGTCGCAAATTTTAAATACTCCAGGGATTGCCTTTTCTACAGTAAATTTTTCAAAAAATAATTTTTTACTGTCGCTAATTTTAAATACGCCAGGGATTGCCTTTCCTATAGTAAATTTTTCAAAAAATAATTTTCTACTGTCGCAAATTTTAATTGCGCCAGGGATTGCCTTTTCTACAGTAAATTATTCAAAAAATAATTTTTTACTGTCGCAAATTTTAAATACGCCAGGGATTGCCTTTTCTACAGTAAATTATTCAAAAAATAATTTTTTACTGTCGCAAATTTTAAATACGCCAGGGATTGCCTTTTCTATAGTAAATTTTGCAAAAAATAATTTTTTACTGTCGCAAATTTAAATACGACAGGGATTGCCTTTTCTACAGTAAATTATTCAAAAAATAATTTTGTACTGTCGCAAATTTTAAATACGCCAGGGATTGCCTTTTCTATAGTAAATTTTTCAAAAATTAATTTTATACTGTCGCAAATTTTAATTGCGCCAGGGATTGCCTTTTCTATAGTAAATTTTTCAAAAATTAATTTTTTACTGTCGAAAATTTTAAATACGCCAGGGATTGCCTTTTCTATAGTAAATTTTTCAAAAAATAATTTTTTACTGTCGCAAATTTTAAATACGCCAGGGATTCCCTTTTCTATAGTAAATTTTGCAAAAAATTATTTTTTACTGTCGCAAATTTTAATTGCGCCAGGGATTGCCTTTTCTACAGTAAATTATTCAAAAAATAATTTTTTAATGTCGCAAATTTTAAATACGCCATGGATTGCCTTTTCTATAGTAAATTTTGCAAAAAAATAATTTTTTACTGTCGCAAATTTAAATAAGACAGGGATTGCCTTTTCTACAGTAAATTATTCAAAAAATAATTTTGTACTGTCGCAAATTTTAAATACTCCAGGTATTGCCTTTTCTATACTAAAGTTTTCAAAAATTAATTTTATACTGTCGCAAATTTTAAATACGCCAGGGATTGCCTTTTCTATAGTAAATTTTTCAAAAAATAATTTTTTACTGTCGCAAATTTTAAATACGCCAGGGATTCCCTTTTCTATAGTAAATTTTGCAAAAAATAATTTTTTACTGTCGCAAATTTTAATTGCGCCAGGGATTGCCTTTTCTATAGTAAATTTTTCAAAATTTAATTTTATACTGTCGCAAATTTTAAATACGCCAGGGCTTGCCTTTTCTATAGTAAATTATTCAAAAAATAATTTTTTACTGTCGCAAATTTTAATTGCGCCAGGGATTGCCTTTTCTACAGTAAATTTTTCAAAAACTAATTTTTTACTGTCGCAAATTTTAATTACGCCAGGGATTGCCTTTTCTATAGTAAATTTTGCAAAAAATAATTTTTTACTGTCGCCAATTTTAACTACGCCAGGGATTGCCTTTTCTATAGTAAATTTTTCAAAAAATAATTTTTTACTGTCGCAAAATTTAAATACGCCAGGGATTGCCCTTTCTACAGTAAATTTTTAAAAACTAATTTTTTACTGTAGCTAATTTTAATTACGCCAGGGATTGCCTTTTCTACAGTAAATTTTTCAAAAAATAGTTTTTTACTGTCGCAAATTTTAAATACGCCAGGGATTGCCTTTTCTATAGTAAATTTTTCAAAAAATAATTTTCTACTGTCGCAAATTTTAATTGCGCCAGGGATTGCCTTTTCTACAGTAAATAATTCAAAAAATAATTTTTTACTGTCGCAAATTTTAAATACGCCAGGGATTGCCCTTTCTATAGTAAATTTTGCAAAAAATAATTTTTTACTGTCGCAAATTTTAAATACGCCAGGGATTGCCTTTACTATAGTAAATTTTTCAAAAATTAATTTTTTACTGTCGCAAATTTTAAATACGCCAGGGATTGCCTTTTCTATAGTAAATTTTTCAAAAAATAATTTTTTACTGTCGCAAATTTTAAATACGCCAGGGATTGCCTTTTCTACAGTAAATTTTTCAAAAAATAATTTTTTACTGTCGCAAATTTTAAATACGCCAGGGATTGCCTTTTCTATAGTAAATTTTTCAAAAAATAATTTTCTACTGTCGCAAATTTTAATTGCGCCAGGGATTGCCTTTTCTACAGTAAATTATTCAAAAAATAATTTTTTACTGTCGCAAATTTTAAATACGCCAGGGATTGCCTTTTCTATAGTAAATTTTGCAAAAAATAATTTTTTACTGTCGCAAATTTAAATACGACAGGGATTGCCTTTTCTACAGTAAATTTGTCAAAAATAGTTTTTACTGTCGCAAATTTTAAATACGCCAGGGATTCCTTTTTGCTATAGTAAATTTTTCAAAAAATAATTTTCTACTGTCGCAAATTTTAATTGCGCCAGGGATTGCCTTTTCTACAGTAAATAATTCAAAAAATAATTTTTTACTGTCGCAAATTTTAAATACGCCAGGGATTGCCCTTTCTATAGTAAATTTTGCAAAAAATAATTTTTTACTGTCGCAAATTTTAAATACGCCAGGGATTGCCTTTACTATAGTAAATTTTTCAAAAATTAATTTTTACTGTCGCAAATTTTAAATACGCCAGGGATTGCCTTTTCTATAGTAAATTTTTCAAAAAATAATTTTTTACTGTCGCAAATTTTAAATACGCCAGGGATTGTCTTTTCTACAGTAAATTTTTCAAAAAATAATTTTTTACTGTCGCAAATTTTAAATACGCCAGGGATTGCCTTTTATATAGTAAATTTTTCAAAAAATAATTTTCTACTGTCGCAAATTTTAATTGCGCCAGGGATTGCCTTTTCTACAGTAAATTATTCAAAAATAATTTTTTACTGTCGCAAATTTTAAATACGCCAGGGATTGCCTCTTCTATAGTAAATTTTGCAAAAAATAAGTTTTTACTGTCGCAAATTTAAATACGACAGGGATTGCCTTTTCTACAGTAAATTATTCAAAAAATAATTTTGTACTGTCGCACATTTTAAATACGCCATTGATTGCCTTTTCTATAGTAAATTTTTCAAAAATTAATTTTATACTCTCGCAAATTTTAATTGCGCCAGGGATTGCCTTTTCTATAGTAAATTTTTCAAAAATTAATTTTTTACTGTCGAAAATTTTAAATACGCCAGGGATTGCCTTTTCTATAGTAAATTTTTCAAAAAATAATTTTTGACTGTCGCAAATTTTAAATACGCCAGGGATTCCCTTTTCTATAGTAAATTTTGCAAAAAATAATTTTTTACTGTCGCAAATTTTAATTGCGCCAGGGATTGCCTTTTCTTTAGTAAACATTTCAAAATTTAATTTTATACTGTCGCAAATTTTAAATACGCCAGGGATTGCCTTTTCTACAGTAAATTTTTCAAAAAATAATTTTTTACTGTCGCAAATTTTAAATACGCCAGGGATTGCCTTTTCTACTGTAAATTTTTCAAAAACTAATTTTTTACTGTCGCAAATTTTAATTGCGCCAGGGATTGCCTTTTCTATAGTAAATTTTTCAAAAAATAATTTTTTACTGTCGCAAATTTTAAATACTCCAGGGATTGCCTTTTCTACAGTAAATTTTTCAAAAAATAATTTTTTACTGTCGCTAATTTTAAATACGCCAGGGATTGCCTTTCCTATAGTAAATTTTTCAAAAAATAATTTTCTACTGTCGCAAATTTTAATTGTAATTGCGCCAGGGATTGCCTTTTCTACAGTAAATTATTCAAAAATAATTTTTTACTGTCGCAAATTTTAAATACGCCAGGGATTGCCTTTTCTACAGTAAATTTTTCAAAAAATAATTTTTTACTGTCGCAAATTTTAAATACGCCAGGGTTTGCCTTTTCTATAGTAAATTTTTCAAAAAATAATTTTCTACTGTCGCAAATTTTAATTGCGCCAGGGATTGCCTTTTCTACAGTAAATTATTCAAAAAATAATTTTTTACTGTCGCAAATTTTAAATACGCCAGGATTGCCTTTTCTAAAGTAAATTTTGCAAAAAATAATTTTTTACTGTCGCAAATTTAAATACGACAGGGATTGCCTTTTCTACAGTAAATTATTCAAAAAATAATTTTGTACTGTCGCTAATTTTAAATACGCCAGGGATTGCCTTTTCTATAGTAAATTTTTCAAAAATTAATTTTATACTGTCGCAAATTTTAATTGCGCCAGGGATTGCCTTTTCTATAGTAAATTTTTCAAAAATTAATTTTTTACTGTCGAAAATTTTAAATACGCCAGGGATTGCCTTTTCTATAGTAAATTTTTCAAAAAATAATTTTTTACTGTCGCAAATTTTAAATACGGCAGGGATTGCCTTTTCTATAGTAAATTTTTCAAAAACTAATTTTTTACTGTCGAAAATTTTAATTACGTCAGGGATTGCCTTTTCTATAGTAAATTTTTCAAAATTTAAATTTATACTGTCGCTAATTTTAAATACGCCAGGGATTGCCTTTTCTATAGTAAATTATTCAAAAAATAATTTTTTACTGTCGCAAATTTTAAATACGCCAGGGATTGCCTTTTCTATAGTAAATTTTTCAAAAAATAATTGTCTACTGTCGCAAATTTTAATTGCGCCAGGGATTGCCTTTTCTACAGTAAATTATTCAAAAAATAATTTTTTACTGTCGCAAATTTTAAATACGCCAGGGATTGCCTTTTCTATAGTAAATTTTGCAAAAATAATTTTTTACTGTCGCCAATTTTAACTACGCCAGGGATTGCCTTTTCTACAGTAAATTTTTCAAAAAATAATTTTTTACTGTCGCAAATTTTAAATACGCCAGGGATTGCCCTTTCTACAGTAAATTTTTCAAAAACTAATTTTTTACTGTCGCAAATTTTAATTACGCCAAGGATTGCCTTTTCTACAGTAAATTTTTCAAAAAATAGTTTTTTACTGGCGCAAATTTTAAATACGCCAGGGATTGCCTTTTCTATAGTAAATTTTTCAAAAAATAATTTTCTACTGTCGCAAATTTTAATTGCGCCAGGGATTGCCTTTTCTACAGTAAATAATTCAAAAAATAATTTTTTACTGTCGCAAATTTTAAATACGCCAGAGATTGCCCTTTCTATAGTAAATTTTGCAAAAAATAATTTTTTACTGTCGCAAATTTTAAATACGCCAGGGATTGCCTTTACTATAGTAAATTTTTCAAAAATTAATTTTTTACTGTCGCAAATTTTAAATACGCCAGGGATTGCCTTTTCTATAGTAAATTTTTCAAAAAATAATTTTTTACTGTCGCAAATTTTAAATACGCCAGGGATTGCCTTTTCTACAGTAAAATTTTCAAAAAATAATTTTTTACTGTCGCAAATTTTAAATACGCCAGGGATTGCCTTTTCTATAGTAAATTTTTCAAAAAATAATTTTCTACTGTCGCAAATTTTAATTGCGCCAGGGATTGACTTTTCTACAGTAAATTATTCAAAAAATAATTTTTTACTGTCACAAATTTTAAATACGCCAGGGATTGCCTTTTCTATAGTAAATTTTGCAAAAATAATTTTTTACTGTCGCAAATTTAAATACGACAGGGATTGCCTTTTCTACAGTAAATTATTCAAAAAATAATTTTGTACTGTCGCACATTTTAAATACGCCATTGATTGCCTTTTCTATAGTAAATTTTTCAAAAATTAATTTTATACTCTCGCAAATTTTAATTGCGCCAGGGATTGCCTTTTCTTTAGTAAATTTTTCAAAAATTAATTTTTTACTGTCGAAAATTTTAAATACGCCAGGGATTGCCTTTTCTATAGTAAATTTTTCAAAAAATAATTTTTTACTGTCGCAAATTTTAAATACGCCAGGGATTCCCTTTTCTATAGTAAATTTTGCAAAAAATAATTTTTTACTGTCGCAAATTTTAATTGCGCCAGGGATTGCCTTTTCTATAGTAAATATTTCAAAATTAAATTTTATACTGTCGCAAATTTTAAATACGCCAGGGATTGCCTTTTCTACAGTAAATTTTTCAAAAAATAATTTTTTACTGTCGCAAATTTTAAATACGCCAGGGATTGCCTTTTCTACAGTAAATTTTTCAAAAACTAATTTTTTACTGTCGCAAATTTTAATTGCGCCAGGGATTGCCTTTTCTATAGTAACTTTTTCAAAAAATAATTTTTTACTGTCGCAAATTTTAAATAATCCAGGGATTGCCTTTTCTACAGTAAATTTTTCAAAAAATAATTTTTTACTGTCGCTAATTTTAAATACGCCAGGGATTGCCTTTCCTATAGTAAATTTTTCAAAAAATAATTTTCTACTGTCGCAAATTTTAATTGCGCCAGGGATTGCCTTTTCTACAGTAAATTATTCAAAAAATAATTTTTTACTGTCGCAAATTTTAAATACGCCAGGGATTGCCTTTTCTAAAGTAAATTTTGCAAAAAATAATTTTTTACTGTCGCAAATTTAAATACGACAGGGATTGCCTTTTCTACAGTAAATTATTCAAAAAATAATTTTGTACTGTCGCTAATTTTAAATACGCCAGGGATTGCCTTTTCTATAGTAAATTTTTCAAAAATTAATTTTATACTGTCGCAAATTTTAATTGCGCCAGGGATTGCCTTTTCTATAGTAAATTTTTCAAAAATTAATTTTTTACTGTCGAAAATTTTAAATACGCCAGGGATTGCCTTTTCTATAGTAAATTTTTCAAAAAATAATTTTTTACTGTCGCAAATTTAAATACGACAGGGATTGCCTTTTCTACAGTAAATTATTCAAAAAATAATTTTGTACTGTCGCAAATTTTAAATACGCCAGGGATTGCCTTTTCTATAGTAAATTTTTCAAAAATTAATTTTATACTGTCGCAAATTTTAATTGCGCCAGGGATTGCCTTTTCTATAGTAAATTTTTCAAAAATTAATTTTTTACTATCGAAAATTTTAAATACGCCAGGGATTGCCTTTTCTATAGTAAATTTTTCAAAAAATAATTTTTTACTGTCGCAAATTTTAAATACGCCATGGATTCCCTTTTCTATAGTAAATTTTGCAAAAAATTATTTTTTACTGTCGCAAATTTTAATTGCGCCAGGGATTGCCTTTTCTACAGTAAATTATTCAAAAAATAATTTTTTAATGTCGCAAATTTTAAATACGCCATGGATTGCCTTTTCTATAGTAAATTTTGCAAAAAAATAATTTTTTACTGTCGCAAATTTAAATAAGACAGGGATTGCCTTTTCTACAGTAAATTATTCAAAAAATAATTTTGTACTGTCGCAAATTTTAAATACTCCAGGTATTGCCTTTTCTATACTAAAGTTTTCAAAAATTAATTTTATACTGTCGCAAATTTTAAATACGCCAGGGATTGCCTTTTCTATAGTAAATTTTTCAAAAAATAATTTTTTACTGTCGCAAATTTTAAATACGCCAGGGATTCCCTTTTCTATAGTAAATTTTGCAAAAAATAATTTTTTACTGTCGCAAATTTTAATTGCGCCAGGGATTGCCTTTTCTATAGTAAATTTTTCAAAATTTAATTTTATACTGTCGCAAATTTTAAATACGCCAGGGCTTGCCTTTTCTTTTACTATAGTAAATTTTTCAAAAATTAATTTTTTACTGTCGCAAATTTTAAATACGCCAGGGATTGCCTTTTCTATAGTAAATTTTTCAAAAAATAATTTTTTACTGTCGCAAATTTTAAATACGCCAGGGATTGCCTTTTCTACAGTAAAATTTTCAAAAAATAATTTTTTACTGTCGCAAATTTTAAATACGCCAGGGATTGCCTTTTCTATAGTAAATTTTTCAAAAAATAATTTTCTACTGTCGCAAATTTTAATTGCGCAGGGATTGCCTTTTCTACAGTAAATTATTCAAAAAATAATTTTTTACTGTCACAAATTTTAAATACGCCAGGGATTGCCTTTTCTATAGTAAATTTTGCAAAAAATAATTTTTTACTGTCGCAAATTTAAATACGACAGGGATTGCCTTTTCTACAGTAAATTATTCAAAAAATAATTTTGTACTGTCGCACATTTTAAATACGCCATTGATTGCCTTTTCTATAGTAAATTTTTCAAAAATTAATTTTATACTCTCGCAAATTTTAATTGCGCCAGGGATTGCCTTTTCTTTAGTAAATTTTTCAAAAATTAATTTTTTACTGTCGAAAATTTTAAATACGCCAGGGATTGCCTTTTCTATAGTAAATTTTTCAAAAAATAATTTTTTACTGTCGCAAATTTTAAATACGCCAGGGATTCCCTTTTCTATAGTAAATTTTGCAAAAAATAATTTTTTACTGTCGCAAATTTTAATTGCGCCAGGGATTGCCTTTTCTATAGTAAATATTTCAAAATTAAATTTTATACTGTCGCAAATTTTAAATACGCCAGGGATTGCCTTTTCTACAGTAAATTTTTCAAAAAATAATTTTT
>CAWVNZ010001295.1:0-35000 GCA_963930735.1 Dioctria linearis
TAAATTATTCAAAAATTAATTTTTTACTGTCGCAAATTTTAATTACGCCAGGGATTGCCTTTTCTATAGTAAATTATTCAAAAAATAATTTTCTACTGTCGCAAGTTTTAATTACGCCAGGGATTGCCTTTTCTATAGTAAATTATTCAAAAAATAATTTTATACTGTCGCAAATTTTAAGTGCGCCAGGGATTGCCTTTTCTATAGTAAATTATTCAAAAAATAATTATCTACTGTCGCAAATTTTAATTGCGCCAGGGATTGCCTTTTCTATAGTAAATTATTCAAAAAATAATTTTCTACTGTCGAAAATTTTAATTGCGCCAGGGATTGCCTTTTCTATAGTAAATTATTCAAAAAATAATTTTCTACTGTCGCAAATTTTAATTACGCCAGGGATTGCCTTTTCTATAGTAAATTATTCAAAAAATAATTTTCTACTGTCGCAAATTTTAATTACGCCAGGGATTGCCTTTTCTATAGTAAATTATTCAAAAAATATTTTTCTACTGTCGCAAATTGTAATTGCGCCACGGATTGCCTTTTCTATAGTAAATTATTCAAAAAATAATTTTCTACTGTTGCAAATTTTAAGTGCGCCAGGGATTGCCTTTTCTATAGTAAATTATTCAAAAAATAATTTTTTACTGTCGCAAGTTTTAATTACGCCAGGGATTGCCTTTTCTATAGTAAATTATTCAAAAAATAATTTTATACTGTCGCAAATTTTAAGTGCGCCAGGGATTGCCTTTTCTATAGTAAATTATTCAAAAAATAATTTTCTACTGTCGCAAATTTTAATTGCGCCAGGGATTGCCTTTTCTATAGTAAATTATTCAAAAAATAATTTTCTACTGTCGAAAATTTTAATTGCGCCAGGGATTGCCTTTTCTATAGTAAATTATTCAAAAAATAATTTTCTACTGTCGCAAATTTTAATTACGCCAGGGATTGCCTTTTCTATAGTAAATTATTCAAAAAATAATTTTCTACTGTCGCAAATTTTAATTACGCCAGGGATTGCCTTTTCTATAGTAAATTATTCAAAAAATAATTTTTTACTGTCGGAAATTTTAATTACGCCAGGGATTGCCTTTTCTATAGTAAATTATTCAAAAAATAATTTTATACTGTCGCAAATCTCAAATCCGCCAGGATTGCCTTTTCTATAGTAAATTATTCAAAAAATAATTTTCTACTGTCGCAAATTTTAATTACGCCAGGGATTGCCTTTTCTATAGTAAATTATTCAAAAAATAATTTTCTACTGTCGCAAATTTTAATTACGCCAGGGATTGCCTTTTCTATAGTAAATTAGTCAAAAAATAATTTTTTACTATCGCAAGTTTTAATTACGCCAGGGATTGCCTTTTCTATAGTAAATTATTCAAAAAATAATTTTATACTGCCGCAAATTTTAATTGCGCCAGGGATTGCCTTTTCTATAGTAAATTATTCAAAAAATAATTTTTTACTGTCGCAAATTGTAATTGCGCCAGGGATTGCCTTTTCTATAGTAAATTATTCAAAAAATAATTTTCTACTGTCGCAAATTTTAAGTGCGCCAGGGATTGCCTTTTCTATAGTAAATTATTCAAAAAATAATTTTTTACTGTCGCAAGTTTTAATTACGCCAGGGATTGCCTTTTCTATAGTAAATTATTCAAAAAATAATTTTATACTGTCGCAAATTTTAAGTGCGCCAGGGATTGCCTTTTCTATAGTAAATTATTCAAAAAAATAATTTTCTACTGTCGCAAATTTTAATTGCGCCAGGGATTGCCTTTTCTATAGTAAATTATTCAAAAAATAATTTTCTACTGTCGAAATTTTTAATTGCGCCAGGGATTGCCTTTTCTATAGTAAATTATTCAAAAAATAATTTTCTACTGTCGCAAATTTTAATTACGCCAGGGATTGCCTTTTCTATTGTAAATTATTCAAAAAATAATTTTCTACTGTCGCAAATTTTAATTACGCCAGGGATTGCCTTTTCTATAGTAAATTATTCAAAAAATAATTTTTTACTGTCGCAAATTTTAATTACGCCAGGGATTGCCTTTTCTATAGTAAATTATTCAAAAAATAATTTTATACTGTCGCAAATTTCAAATCCGCCAGGGATTGACTTTTCTATAGTAAATTATTCAAAAAATAATTTTCTACTGTCGCAAATTTTAATTGTGCCAGGGATTGCCTTTTCTATAGTAAATTATTCAAAAAATAATTTTATACTGTCGCAAATTTCAAATCCGCCAGGGATTTCCTTTTCTATAGTAAATTATTCAAAAAATAATTTTCTACTGTCGCAAATTTTAATTACGCCAGGGATTGCCTTTTCTATAGTAAATTATTCATAAAATAATTTTCTACTGTCGCAAATTTTAATTACGTCAGGGATTGCCTTTTCTATAGTAAATTAGTCAAAAAATAATTTTTTACTATCGCAAGTTTTAATTACGCCAGGGATTGCCTTTTCTATAGTAAATTATTCAAAAAATAATTTTATACTGTCGCAAATTTTAATTACGCCAGGGATTGCCTTTTCTATAGTAAATTATTCAAAAAATAATTTTTTACTGTCGCAAATTTTAATTACGCCAGGGATTGCCTTTTCTATAGTAAATTATTCAAAAAATAATTTTTTACTGTCGCAAATTTTAAGTGCGCCAGGGATTGCCTTTTCTATAGTAAATTATTCAAAAAATAATTTTATACTGTCGCAAATTTTAATTGCGCCAGGGATTGCCTTTTCTATAGTAAATTATTCAAAAAATAATTTTTTACTGTCGCAAATTTTAATTACGCCAGGGATTGCCTTTTCTATAGTAAATTATTCAAAAAATAATTTTCTACTGTCGCAAATTTTAATTACGCCAGGGATTGCCTTTTCTATAGTAAATTATTCAAAAAATAATTTTTTACTGTCGCAAATTTTAAGTGCGCCAGGGATTGCCTTTTCTATAGTAAATTATTCAAAAAATAATTTTATACTGTCGCAAATTTTAATTGCGCCAGGGATTGCCTTTTCTATAGTAAATTATTCAAAAAATAATTTTTTACTGTCGCAAATTTTAATTACGCCAGGGATTGCCTTTTCTATAGTAAATTATTCAAAAAATAATTTTATACTGTCGCAAATTTTAATTACGCCAGGGATTGCCTTTTCTATAGTAAATTATTCAAAAAATAATTTTCCACTGTCGCAAATTTTAATTACGCCATGGATTGCCTTTTCTATAGTAAATTATTCAAAAAATAATTTTTTACTATCGCAAGTTTTAATTACGCCAGGGATTGCCTTTTCTATAGTAAATTATTCAAAAAATTATTTTCTACTGTCGCAAATTTTAAGTGCGCCAGGGATTGCCTTTTCTATAGTAAATTTCTCACACATTAATTTTTTACTGTCGCAAATTTCAATTACGCCAGGGATTGCCTTTTCTATAGTAAATTATTCAAAAAATACTTTTATACTGTCGCAAATTTTAATTACGCTAGGGATTGCCTTTTCTATAGTTAATTATTCAAAAAATAATTTTATACTGTCGCAAATTTTAATTACGCCAGGGATTGCCTTTTCTATAGTAAATTATTCAAAAAATAATTTTATACTGTCGCAAATTTTAATTACGCCAGGGATTGCCTTTTCTATAGTAAATTATTCAAAAAATAATTTTATACTGTCGCAAATTTTAATTACGCCAGGGGTTGCCTTTTCTATAGTAAATTATTCAAAAAATAATTTTATACTGTCGCAAATTTTAATTACGCCAGGGATTGCGTTTTCTATAGTAAATTATTCAAAAAATAATTTTATACTGTCGCAAATTTTAATTAGGCCACGGATTGCCTTTTCTATAGTAAATTATTCAAAAAATAATTTTATACTGTCGCAAATTTTAATTACGCCAGGGATTGCCTTTTCCATAGTAAATTATTCAAAAAATAATTTTATACTGTCGCAAATTTTAATTACGCCAGGGATTGCCTTTTCTATAGTAAATTATTCAAAAAATAAGTTTCTACTGTCGCAAATTGTAATTACGCCAGGGATTGCCTTTTCTATAGTAAATTATTCAAAAAATAATTTTTTACTGTCGCAAGTTTTAATTCCGCCAGGGATTGCCTTTTCTATAGTAAATTATTCAAAAAATAATTTTATACTGTCGCAAATTTTAATTACGCCAGGGATTGCCTTTTCTATAGTAAATTATTCAAAAAAAAATTTTTTACTGTCGCAAATTTTAATTACGCCAGGGATTGCCTTTTCTATAGTAAATTATTCAAAAAATAATTTTCTACTGTCGCAAATTGTAATTACGCCAGGGATTGCCTTTCTATAGTAAATTATTCAAAAAATAATTTTTTACTGTCGCAAGTTTTAATTCCGCCAGGGATTGCCTTTTCTATAGTAAATTATTCAAAAAATAATTTTATACTGTCGCAAATTTTAATTACGCCAGGGATTGCCTTTTCTATAGTAAATTATTCAAAAAATAATTTTTTACTGTCGCAAATTTTAATTACGCCAGGAATTTCCTTTTCTATAGTAAATTATTCAAAAAATAATTTTATACTGTCGCAAATTTTAATTACGCCAGGGATTGCCTTTTCTATAGTAAATTATTCAAAAAAATAATTTTATACTGTCGCAAATTTCAATCCGCCAGGGATTGCCTTTTCTATAGTAAATTATTCAAAAAATAATTTTTTACTATCGCAAGTTTTAATTACGCCAGGGATTGCCTTTTCTATAGTAAATTATTCAAAAAATAATTTTATACTGTCGCAAATTTTAATTACGCCAGGGATTGCCTTTTCTATAGTAAATTATTCAAAAAATAATTTTTTACTGTCGCAAATTTTAATTGCGCCAGAGATTGCCTTTTCTATAGTAAATTATTCAAAAAATAATTTTCAACTGTCGCAAATTGTAATTGCGCCAGGGATTGCCTTTTCTATAGTAAATTATTCAAAAAATAATTTTATACTGTCGCAAATTTTAATTAAGCCAGGGATTGCCTTTTCTATAGTAAATTATTCAAAAAATAATTTTATACTGTCGCAAATTTTAATTACGCCAGCGATTGCCTTTTCTATAGTAAGTTATTCAAAAAATAATATTTTACTGTCGCATATTTTAATTACGCCAGGGATTGCCTTTTCTATAGTAAATTATTCAAAAAATAATTTTTTACTGTCGCAAATTTTAAATGCGCCAGGGATTGCCTTTTCTATAGTGAATTATTCAAAAAATAATTTTATACTGTCGCAAATTTCAATTTCGCCATGTAAATTATTCAAAAAATTATTTTATACTGTCGCAAATTTTAGTTCGCCAGGGATTGCCTTTTCTATAGTAAAATATTCAGAAATAATTTTCCACTGTCGCAAATTTTAATTACGCCAGGGATTGCCTTTTCTATAGTAAATTATTCAAAAAATAATTTTCTACTGTCGCAAATTTTAATTACGCCAGGGATTGCCTTTTCTATAGTAAATTATTCAAAAAATAATTTTATACTGTCGCAAATTTTAATTACGCCAGGGATTGCCTTTTCTATAGTAAATTATTCAAAAAATAATTTTATACTGTCGCAAATTTTAATTACGCCAGGGATTGCCTTTTCTATAGTAAATTATTCAAAAAATAATTTTTTACTGTCGCAAATTTTAATTGCGTCAGGGATTGCCTTTTCTATAGTAAAGTATTCAAAAAATAATTTTTTACTGTCGCAAATTTTAATTACGCCAGGGATAGCCTTTTCTATAGTAAATTATTCAAAAAATAATTTTTTACTGTCGCAAATTTTAATTACGCCAGGGATTGCCTTTTCTATAGTAAATTATTCAAAAAATAATTTTATACTGTCGCAAATTTTAATTACGCCAGGGATTGCCTTTTCTATAGTAAATTTTCTACTGTCGCAAATTTTAATTACGCCAGGGATTGCCTTTTCTATAGTAAATTATTCAAAAAATAATTTTCAACTGTCGTAAATTTTAATTACGCCAGGGATTGCCTTTTCTATAGTAAATTATTCAAAAAATAATTTTCTACTGTCGCAAATTTTAATTACGCCAGGGATTGCCTTTTCTATAGTAAATTATTCAAAAAATAATTTTATACTGTCGCAAATTTTAATTACGCCAGGGATTGCCTTTTCTATAGTAAATTATTCAAAAAATAATTTTATACTGTCGCAAATTTTAATTACGCCAGGGATTGCCTTTTCTATAGTAAATTATTCAAAAATAATTTTTTACTGTCGCAAATTTTAATTGCGTCAGGGATTGCCTTTTCTATAGTAAAGTATTCAAAAAATAATTTTTTACTGTCGCAAATTTTAATTACGCCAGGGATAGCCTTTTCTATAGTAAATTATTCAAAAAATAATTTTTTACTGTCGCAAATTTTAAATACGCCAGGGATTGCCTTTTCTATAGTAAATTATTCAAAAAATAATTTTATATTGTCGCAAATTTTAATTACGCCAGGGATTGCCTTTTCTGTAGTAAATTATTCAAAAAATAATTTTATACTGTCGCAAATTTTAATTACGCCAGGGATTGCCTTTTCTATAGTAAATTATTCAAAAAATAATTTTATACTGTCGCAAATTTTAATTACGCCAGGGATTGCCTTTTCTATAGTAAATTATTCAAAAAATAATTTTTTACTGTCGCAAATTTTAATTGCGCCAGGGATTGCCTTTTCTATAGTAAATTATTCAAAAAATAATTTTTTACTGTCGCAAATTTTAATTACGCCAGGGATAGCCTTTTCTATAGTAAATTATTCAAAAAATAATTTTTTACTGTCGCAAATTTTAAATACGCCAGGGATTGCCTTTTCTATAGTAAATTTTGCAAAAAAATAATTTTCAACTGTCGCAAATTTTAATTGCGCCAGGGATTGCCTTTTCTATAGTAAATTATTCAAAAAATAATTTTTTACTGTCGCAAATTTTAATTACGCCAGGGATTGCCTTTTCTATAGTAAATTATTCAAAAAATAATTTTATACTGTAGCAAATTTTAATTACGCCAGGGATTGCCTTTTCTATAGTAAATTATTCAAAAAATAATTTTCAACTGTCGCAAATTTTAATTGCGCCAGGGATTGCCTTTTCTATAGTAAATTATTCAAAAAATAATTTTATACTGTCGCAAATTTTAAATGCGCCAGGGATTGCCTTTTCTATAGTAAATTATTCAAAAAATAATTTTATACTGTCGCAAATTTCAATTTCGCCATGTAAATTATTCAAAAAATTATTTTATACTGTCGCAAATTTTAGTTCGCCAGGGATTGCCTTTTCTATAGTAAAATATTCAGAAAATAATTTTCCACTGTCGCAAATTTTAATTACGCCAGGGATTGCCTTTTCTATAGTAAATTTTCTACTGTCGCAAATTTTAATTACGCCAGGGATTGCCTTTTCTATAGTAAATTATTCAAAAAATAATTTTCAACTGTCGTAAATTTTAATTACGCCAGGGATTGCCTTTTCTATAGTAAATTATTCAAAAAATAATTTTCTACTGTCGCAAATTTTAATTACGCCAGGGATTGCCTTTTCTATAGTAAATTATTCAAAAAATAATTTTATACTGTCGCAAATTTTAATTACGCCAGGGATTGCCTTTTCTATAGTAAATTATTCAAAAAATAATTTTATACTGTCGCAAATTTTAATTACGCCAGGGATTGCCTTTTCTATAGTAAATTATTCAAAAATAATTTTTTACTGTCGCAAATTTTAATTGCGCCAGGGATTTGCCTTTTCTATAGTAAAGTATTCAAAAAATAATTTTTTACTGTCGCAAATTTTAATTACGCCAGGGATAGCCTTTTCTATAGTAAATTATTCAAAAAATAATTTTTTACTGTCGCAAATTTTAAATACGCCAGGGATTGCCTTTTCTATAGTAAATTATTCAAAAAATAATTTTATATTGTCGCAAATTTTAATTACGCCAGGGATTGCCTTTTCTGTAGTAAATTATTCAAAAAATAATTTTATACTGTCGCAAATTTTAATTACGCCAGGGATTGCCTTTTCTATAGTAAATTATTCAAAAAATAATTTTATACTGTCGCAAATTTTAATTACGCCAGGGATTGCCTTTTCTATAGTAAATTATTCAAAAAATAATTTTTACTGTCGCAAATTTTAATTGCGCCAGGGATTGCCTTTTCTATAGTAAATTATTCAAAAAATAATTTTTTACTGTCGCAAATTTTAATTACGCCAGGGATAGCCTTTTCTATAGTAAATTATTCAAAAATAATTTTTTACTGTCGCAAATTTTAAATACGCCAGGGATTGCCTTTTCTATAGTAAATTTTGCAAAAAAATGATTTTCAACTGTCGCAAATTTTAATTGCGCCAGGGATTGCCTTTTCTATAGTAAATTATTCAAAAAATAATTTTTTACTGTCGCAAATTTTAATTACGCCAGGGATTGCCTTTTCTATAGTAAATTATTCAAAAAATAATTTTATACTGTAGCAAATTTTAATTACGCCAGGGATTGCCTTTTCTATAGTAAATTATTCAAAAAATAATTTTCAACTGTCGCAAATTTTAATTGCGCCAGGGGTTGCCTTTTCTATAGTAAATTATTCAAAAAATAATTTTATACTGGCGCAAATTTTAATTACGCCAGGGATTGCCTTTTCTATAGTAAATTATTCAAAAAATAATTTTCTACTGTCGCAAATTTTAATTACGCCAGGGATTGCCTTTTCCATAGTAAATTATTCAAAAAATAATTTTATACTGTCGCAAATTTTAATTACGCCAGGGATTGCCTTTTCTATAGTAAATTATTCAAAAAATAAGTTTCTACTGTCGCAAATTGTAATTACGCCAGGGATTGCCTTTTCTATAGTAAATTATTCAAAAAATAATTTTTTACTGTCGCAAGTTTTAATTCCGCCAGGGATTGCCTTTTCTATAGTAAATTATTCAAAAAATAATTTTATACTGTCGCAAATTTTAATTACGCCAGGGATTGCCTTTTCTATAGTAAATTATTCAAAAAATAATTTTTTACTGTCGCAAATTTTAATTACGCCAGGGATTGCCTTTTCTATAGTAAATTATTCAAAAAATAATTTTCTACTGTCGCAAATTGTAATTACGCCAGGGATTGCCTTTTCTATAGTAAATTATTCAAAAAATAATTTTTTACTGTCGCAAGTTTTAATTCCGCCAGGGATTGCCTTTTCTATAGTAAATTATTCAAAAAATAGTTTTATACTGTCGCAAATTTTAATTACGCCAGGGATTGCCTTTTCTATAGTAAATTATTCAAAAAATAATTTTTTACTGTCGCAAATTTTAATTACGCCAGGAATTTCCTTTTCTATAGTAAATTATTCAAAAAATAATTTTATACTGTCGCAAATTTTAATTACGCCAGCGATTGCCTTTTCTATAGTAAGTTATTCAAAAAATAATATTTTACTGTCGCATATTTTAATTACGCCAGGGATTGCCTTTTCTATAGTAAATTATTCAAAAAATAATTTTTTACTGTCGCAAATTTTAAATGCGCCAGGGATTGCCTTTTCTATAGTAAATTATTCAAAAAATAATTTTATACTGTCGCAAATTTCAATTTCGCCATGTAAATTATTCAAAAAATTATTTTATACTGTCGCAAATTTTAGTTCGCCAGGGATTGCCTTTTCTATAGTAAAATATTCAGAAAATAATTTTCCACTGTCGCAAATTTTAATTACGCCAGGGATTACCTTTTCTATAGTAAATTTTCTACTGTCGCAAATTTTAATTACGCCAGGGATTGCCTTTTCTATAGTAAATTATTCAAAAAATAATTTTCAACTGTCGTAAATTTTAATTACGCCAGGGATTGCCTTTTCTATAGTAAATTATTCAAAAAATAATTTTCTACTGTCGCAAATTTTAATTACGCCAGGGATTGCCTTTTCTATAGTAAATTATTCAAAAAATAATTTTATACTGTCGCAAATTTTAATTACGCCAGGGATTGCCTTTTCTATAGTAAATTATTCAAAAAATAATTTTATACTGTCGCAAATTTTAATTACGCCAGGGATTGCCTTTTCTATAGTAAATTATTCAAAAAATAATTTTTTACTGTCGCAAATTTTAATTGCGCCAGGGATTGCCTTTTCTATAGTAAAGTATTCAAAAAATAATTTTTTACTGTCGCAAATTTTAATTACGCCAGGGATAGCCTTTTCTATAGTAAATTATTCAAAAAATAATTTTTTACTGTCGCAAATTTTAAATACGCCAGGGATTGCCTTTTCTATAGTAAATTATTCAAAAAATAATTTTATATTGTCGCAAATTTTAATTACGCCAGGGATTGCCTTTTCTGTAGTAAATTATTCAAAAAATAATTTTATACTGTCGCAAATTTTAATTACGCCAGGGATTGCCTTTTCTATAGTAAATTATTCAAAAAATAATTTTATACTGTCGCAAATTTTAATTACGCCAGGGATTGCCTTTTCTATAGTAAATTATTCAAAAAATAATTTTTTACTGTCGCAAATTTTAATTGCGCCAGGGATTGCCTTTTCTATAGTAAACTATTCAAAAAATAATTTTTTACTGTCGCAAATTTTAATTACGCCAGGGATAGACTTTTCTATAGTAAATTATTCAAAAAATAATTTTTTACTGTCGCAAATTTTAAATACGCCAGGGATTGCCTTTTCTATAGTAAATTTTGCAAAAAAATAATTTTCAACTGTCGCAAATTTTAATTGCGCCAGGGATTGCCTTTTCTATAGTAAATTATTCAAAAAATAATTTTTTACTGTCGCAAATTTTAATTACGCCAGGGATTGCCTTTTCTATAGTAAATTATTCAAAAAATAATTTTATACTGTAGCAAATTTTAATTACGCCAGGGATTGCCTTTTCTATAGTAAATTATTCAAAAAATAATTTTCAACTGTCGCAAATTTTAATTGCGCCAGGGATTGCCTTTTCTATAGTAAATTATTCAAAAAATAATTTTATACTGTCGCAAATTTTAAATGCGCCAGGGATTGCCTTTTCTATAGTAAATTATTCAAAAAATAATTTTATACTGTCGCAAATTTCAATTTCGCCATGTAAATTATTCAAAAAATTATTTTATACTGTCGCAAATTTTAGTTCGCCAGGGATTGCCTTTTCTATAGTAAAATATTCAGAAAATAATTTTCCACTGTCGCAAATTTTAATTACGCCAGGGATTGCCTTTTCTATAGTAAATTTTCTACTGTCGCAAATTTTAATTACGCCAGGGATTGCCTTTTCTATAGTAAATTATTCAAAAAATAATTTTCAACTGTCGTAAATTTTAATTACGCCAGGGATTGCCTTTTCTATAGTAAATTATTCAAAAAATAATTTTCTACTGTCGCAAATTTTAATTACGCCAGGGATTGCCTTTTCTATAGTAAATTATTCAAAAAATAATTTTATACTGTCGCAAATTTTAATTACGCCAGGGATTGCCTTTTCTATAGTAAATTATTCAAAAATAATTTTATACTGTCGCAAATTTTAATTACGCCAGGGATTGCCTTTTCTATAGTAAATTATTCAAAAAATAATTTTTTACTGTCGCAAATTTTAATTGCGCCAGGGATTGCCTTTTCTATAGTAAAGTATTCAAAAAATAATTTTTTACTGTCGCAAATTTTAATTACGCCAGGGATAGCCTTTTCTATAGTAAATTATTCAAAAAATAATTTTTTACTGTCGCAAATTTTAAATACGCCAGGGATTGCCTTTTCTATAGTAAATTATTCAAAAAATAATTTTATATTGTCGCAAATTTTAATTACGCCAGGGATTGCCTTTTCTGTAGTAAATTATTCAAAAAATAATTTTATACTGTCGCAAATTTTAATTACGCCAGGGATTGCCTTTTCTATAGTAAATTATTCAAAAAATAATTTTATACTGTCGCAAATTTTAATTACGCCAGGGATTGCCTTTTCTATAGTAAATTATTCAAAAAATAATTTTTTACTGTCGCAAATTTTAATTGCGCCAGGGATTGCCTTTTCTATAGTAAATTATTCAAAAATAATTTTTTACTGTCGCAAATTTTAATTACGCCAGGGATAGCCTTTTCTATAGTAAATTATTCAAAAAATAATTTTTTACTGTCGCAAATTTTAAATACGCCAGGGATTGCCTTTTCTACAGTAAATTTTGCAAAAAAATAATTTTCAACTGTCGCAAATTTTAATTGCGCCAGGGATTGCCTTTTCTATAGTAAATTATTCAAAAAATAATTTTTTACTGTCGCAAATTTTAATTACGCCAGGGATTGCCTTTTCTATAGTAAATTATTCAAAAAATAATTTTATACTGTAGCAAATTTTAATTACGCCAGGGATTGCCTTTTCTATAGTAAATTATTCAAAAAATAATTTTCAACTGTCGCAAATTTTAATTGCGCCAGGGATTGCCTTTTCTATAGTAAATTATTCAAAAAATAATTTTATACTGTCGCAAATTTTAATTACGCCAGGGATTGCCTTTTCTATAGTAAATTATTCAAAAAATAATTTTCTACTGTCGCAAATTTTAATTACGCCAGGGATTGCCTTTTCCATAGTAAATTATTCAAAAAATAATTTTATACTGTCGCAAATTTTAATTACGCCAGGGATTGCCTTTTCTATAGTAAATTATTCAAAAAATAAGTTTCTACTGTCGCAAATTGTAATTACGCCAGGGGATTGCCTTTTCTATAGTAAATTATTCAAAAAAATAATTTTTTACTGTCGCAAGTTTTAATTCCGCCAGGGATTGCCTTTTCTATAGTAAATTATTCAAAAAATAATTTTATACTGTCGCAAATTTTAATTACGCCAGGGATTGCCTTTTCTATAGTAAATTATTCAAAAAATAATTTTTTACTGTCGCAAATTTTAATTACGCCAGGGATTGCCTTTTCTATAGTAAATTATTCAAAAAATAATTTTCTACTGTCGCAAATTGTAATTACGCCAGGGATTGCCTTTTTCTATAGTAAATTATTCAAAAAATAATTTTTTACTGTCGCAAGTTTTAATTCCGCCAGGGATTGCCTTTTCTATAGTAAATTATTCAAAAAATAGTTTTATACTGTCGCAAATTTTAATTACGCCAGGGATTGCCTTTTATATAGTAAATTATTCAAAAAATAATTTTTTACTGTCGCAAATTTTAATTACGCCAGGAATTTCCTTTTCTATAGTAAATTATTCAAAAAATAATTTTATACTGTCGCAAATTTTAATTACGCCAGGGATTGCCTTTTCTATAGTAAATTATTCAAAAAATAATTTTATACTGTCGCAAATTTCAAATCCGCCAGGGATTGCCTTTTCTATAGTAAATTATTCAAAAAATAATTTTTTACTATCGCAAGTTTTAATTACGCCAGGGATTGCCTTTTCTATAGTAAATTATTCAAAAAATAATTTTATACTGTCGCAAATTTTAATTACGCCAGGGATTGCCTTTTCTATAGTAAATTATTCAAAAAATAATTTTTTACTGTCGCAAATTTTAATTGCGCCAGAGATTGCCTTTTCTATAGTAAATTATTCAAAAAATAATTTTCAACTGTCACAAATTGTAATTGCGCCAGGGATTGCCTTTTCTATAGTAAATTATTCAAAAAATAATTTTATACTGTCGCAAATTTTAATTAAGCCAGGGATTGCCTTTTCTATAGTAAATTATTCAAAAAATAATTTTATACTGTCGCAAATTTTAATTACGCCAGCGATTGCCTTTTCTATAGTAAGTTATTCAAAAAATAATATTTTACTGTCGCATATTTTAATTACGCCAGGGATTGCCTTTTCTATAGTAAATTATTCAAAAAATAATTTTTTACTGTCGCAAATTTTAAATGCGCCAGGGATTGCCTTTTCTATAGTAAATTATTCAAAAAATAATTTTATACTGTCGCAAATTTCAATTTCGCCATGTAAATTATTCAAAAAATAATTTTATACTGTCGCAAATTTTAGTTCGCCAGGGATTGCCTTTTCTATAGTAAAATATTCAGAAAATAATTTTCCACTGTCTCAAATTTTAATTACGCCAGGGATTGCCTTTTCTATAGTAAATTTTCTACTGTCGCAAATTTTAATTACGCCAGGGATTGCCTTTTCTATAGTAAATTATTCAAAAAATAATTTTCAACTGTCGTAAATTTTAATTACGCCAGGGATTGCCTTTTCTATAGTAAATTATTCAAAAAATAATTTTCTACTGTCGCAAATTTTAATTACGCCAGGGATTGCCTTTTCTATAGTAAATTATTCAAAAAATAATTTTATACTGTCGCAAATTTTAATTACGCCAGGGATTGCCTTTTCTATAGTAAATTATTCAAAAAATAATTTTATACTGTCGCAAATTTTAATTACGCCAGGGATTGCCTTTTCTATAGTAAATTATTCAAAAAATAATTTTTTACTGTCGCAAATTTTAATTGCGCCAGGGATTGCCTTTTCTATAGTAAAGTATTCAAAAAATAATTTTTTACTGTCGCAAATTTTAATTACGCCAGGGATAGCCTTTTCTATAGTAAATTATTCAAAAAATAATTTTTTACTGTCGCAAATTTTAAATACGCCAGGGATTGCCTTTTCTATAGTAAATTATTCAAAAAATAATTTTATATTGTCGCAAATTTTAATTACGCCAGGGATTGCCTTTTCTGTAGTAAATTATTCAAAAAATAATTTTATACTGTCGCAAATTTTAATTACGCCAGGGATTGCCTTTTCTATAGTAAATTATTCAAAAAATAATTTTATACTGTCGCAAATTTTAATTACGACAGGGATTGCCTTTTCTATAGTAAATTATTCAAAAAATAATTTTTTACTGTCGCAAATTTTAATTGCGCCAGGGATTGCCTTTTCTATAGTAAATTATTCAAAAAATAATTTTTTACTGTCGCAAATTTTAATTACGCCAGGGATAGCCTTTTCTATAGTAAATTATTCAAAAAATAATTTTTTACTGTCGCAAATTTTAAATACGCCAGGGATTGCCTTTTCTATAGTAAATTTTGCAAAAAAATAATTTTCAACTGTCGCAAATTTTAATTGCGCCAGGGATTGCCTTTTCTATAGTAAATTATTCAAAAAATAATTTTTTACTGTCGCAAATTTTAATTACGCCAGGGATTGCCTTTTCTATAGTAAATTATTCAAAAAATAATTTTATACTGTAGCAAATTTTAATTACGCCAGGGATTGCCTTTTCTATAGTAAATTATTCAAAAAATAATTTTCAACTGTCGCAAATTTTAATTGCGCCAGGGATTGCCTTTTCTATAGTAAATTATTCAAAAAATAATTTTATACTGTCGCAAATTTTAATTACGCCAGGGATTGCCTTTTCTATAGTAAATTATTCAAAAAATAATTTTCTACTGTCGCAAATTGTAATTGCGCCACGGATTGCCTTTTCTATAGTAAATTATTCAAAAAATAATTTTCTACTGTCGCAAATTTTAAGTGCGCCAGGGATTGCCTTTTTTATAGTAAATTATTCAAAAAATAATTTTCTACTGTCGCAAATTTTAATTGCGCCAGGGATTGTCTTTTCTATAGTAAAGTATTCAAAAAATAATTTTCTACTATCGCAAATTTCAAATCCGCCAGGGATTGCCTTTTCTATAGTAAATTATTCAAAAAATAATTTTTTACTGTCGCAAATTTTAAATACGCCAGGGATTGCCTTTTCTATAGTAAATTATTCAAAAAATAATTTTCTACTGTCGCAAATTGTAATTGCGCCAGGGATTGCCTTTTCTATAGTAAATTATTCAAAAAATAATTTTTTACTTTCGCAAATTGTAATTGCGCCAGGGATTGCCTTTTCTATAGTAAATTATTCAAAAAATAATTTTTTACTGTCACAAATTTTAATTGCGCCAGGGATTGCCTTTTCTATAGTAAATTATTCAAAAAATAATTTTCTACTGTCGCAAAATTTAAGTGCGCCAGGGATTGCCTTTTCTATAGTAAATTATTCAAAAAATAATTTTGTACTGTCGCAAGTTTTAATTACGCCAGGGATTGCCTTTTCTATAGTAAATTATTCAAAAAATAATTTTATACTGTCGGAAATTTTAAGTGCGCCAGGGATTACCTTTTCTATAGTAAATTATTCAAAAAATAATTTTCTACTGTCGCAAATTTTAATTGCGCCAGGGATTGCCTTTTCTATAGTAAATTATTCAAAAAATAATTTTCTACTGTCGCAAATTTTAATTGCGCCAGGGGTTGCCTTTTCTATAGTAAATTATTCAAAAAATAATTTTCTACTGTCGAAAATTTTAATTGCGCCAGGGATTGCCTTTTCTATAGTAAATTATTCAAAAAATAATTTTCTACTGTCGCAAATTTTAATTGCGCCAGGGATTGCCTTTTCTATAGTAAATTATTCAAAAAATAATTTTCTATTATCGCAAATTTAAAATCCGCCAGGGATTGCCTTTTCTATAGTAAATTATTCAAAAAATAATTTTTTACTGTCGCAAATTTTAATTACGCCAGGGATTGCCTTTTCTATAGTAAATTATTCAAAAAATAATTTTCTACTGTCGCAAATTGTAATTGCGCCTGGGATTGCCTTTTCTATAGTAAATTATTCAAAAAATAATTTTTTACTGTCGCAAATTGTAATTGCACCAGGGATTGCCTTTTCTATAGTAAATTATTCAAAAAATAATTTTTTACTGTCGCAAATTTTAATTGCGCCAGGGATTGCCTTTTCTATAGTAAATTATTTAAAAAATAATTTTTTACTGTCGCAAATTGTAATTGCGCCAGGGATTGCCTTTTCTATAGTAAATTATTCAAAAAATAATTTTCTACTGTCGCAAATTTTAAGTGCGCCAGGGATTGCCTTTTCTATAGTAAATTATTCAAAAAATAATTTTTTACTGTCGCAAGTTTTAATTACGCCAGGGATTGCCTTTTCTATAGTAAATTATTCAAAAAATAATTTTATACTGTCGCAAATTTTAAGTGCGCCAGGGATTGCCTTTTCTATAGTAAATTATTCAAAAAATAATTTTCTACTGTCGCAAATTTTAATTGCGCCAGGGATTGCCTTTTCTATAGTAAATTATTCAAAAAATAATTTTCTACTGTCGAAAATTTTAATTGCGCCAGGGATTGCCTTTTCTATAGTAAATTATTCAAAAAATAATTTTCTACTGTCGCAAATTTTAATTACGACAGGGATTGCCTTTTCTATAGTAAATTATTCAAAAAATAATTTTCTACTTTCGCAAATTTTAATTACGCCAGGGATTGCCTTTTCTATAGTAAATTATTCAAAAAATAATTTTTTACTGTCGCAAATTTTAATTACGCCAGGGATTGCCTTTTCTATAGTAAATTATTCAAAAAATAATTTTATACTGTCGCAAATTTCAAATCCGCCAGGGATTTCCTTTTCTATAGTAAATTATTCAAAAAATAATTTTCTACTGTCGCAAATTTTAATTACGCCAGGGATTGCCTTTTCTATAGTAAATTATTCAAAAAATAATTTTCTACTGTCGCAAATTTTAATTACGTCAGGGATTGCCTTTTCTATAGTAAATTAGTCAAAAAATAATTTTTTACTATCGCAAGTTTTAATTACGCCAGGGATTGCCGTTTCTATAGTAAATTATTCAAAAAATAATTCTATACTGTCGCAAATTTTAATTACGCCAGGGATTGCCTTTTCTATAGTAAATTATTCAAAAAATAATTTTTTACTGTCGCAAATTTTAATTACGCCAGGGATTGCCTTTTCTATAGTAAATTATTCAAAAAATAATTTTTTACTGTCGCAAATTTTAAGTGCGCCAGGGATTGCCTTTTCTATAGTAAATTATTCAAAAAATAATTTTATACTGTCGCAAATTTTAATTGCGCCAGGGATTGCCTTTTCTATAGTAAATTATTCAAAAAATAATTTTTTACTGTCGCAAATTTTAATTACGCCAGGGATTGCCTTTTCTATAGTAAATTATTCAAAAAATAATTTTCTACTGTCGCAAATTTTAATTACGCCAGGGATTGCCTTTTCTATAGTAAATTATTCAAAAAATAATTTTTTACTGTCGCAAATTTTAAGTGCGCCAGGGATTGCCTTTTCTATAGTAAATTATTCAAAAAATAATTTTATACTGTCGCAAATTTTAATTGCGCCAGGGATTGCCTTTTCTATAGTAAATTATTCAAAAAATAATTTTTTACTGTCGCAAATTTTAATTACGCCAGGGATTGCCTTTTCTATAGTAAATTATTCAAAAAATAATTTTATACTGTCGCAAATTTTAATTACGCCAGGGATTGCCTTTTCTATAGTAAATTATTCAAAAAATAATTTTCCACTGTCGCAAATTTTAATTACGACATGGATTGCCTTTTCTATAGTAAATTATTCAAAAAATAATTTTTTACTATCGCAAGTTTTAATTACGCCAGGGATTGCCTTTTCTATAGTAAATTATTCAAAAAATTATTTTCTACTGTCGCAAATTTTAAGTGCGCCAGGGATTGCCTTTTCTATAGTAAATTTCTCACACATTAATTTTTTACTGTCGCAAATTTCAATTACGCCAGGGATTGCCTTTTCTATAGTAAATTATTCAAAAAATACTTTTATACTGTCGCAAATTTTAATTACGCTAGGGATTGCCTTTTCTATAGTTAATTATTCAAAAAATAATTTTATACTGTCGCAAATTTTAATTACGCCAGGGATTGCCTTTTCTATAGTAAATTATTCAAAAAATAATTTTATACTGTCGCAAATTTTAATTACGCCAGGGATTGCCTTTTCTATAGTAAATTATTCAAAAAATAATTTTATACTGTCGCAAATTTTAATTACGCCAGGGGTTGCCTTTTCTATAGTAAATTATTCAAAAAATAATTTTATACTGTCGCAAATTTTAATTACGCCAGGGATTGCGTTTTCTATAGTAAATTATTCAAAAAATAATTTTATACTGTCGCAAATTTTAATTAGGCCACGGATTGCCTTTTCTATAGTAAATTATTCAAAAAATAATTTTATACTGTCGCAAATTTTAATTACGCCAGGGATTGCCTTTTCCATAGTAAATTATTCAAAAAATAATTTTATACTGTCGCAAATTTTAATTACGCCAGGGATTGCCTTTTCTATAGTAAATTATTCAAAGAATAAGTTTCTACTGTCGCAAATTGTAATTACGCCAGGGATTGCCTTTTCTATAGTAAATTATTCAAAAAATAATTTTTTACTGTCGCAAGTTTTAATTCCGCCAGGGATTGCCTTTTCTATAGTAAATTATTCAAAAAATAATTTTATACTTTCGCAAATTTTAATTACGCCAGGGATTGCCTTTTCTATAGTAAATTATTCAAAAAATAATTTTTTACTGTCGCAAATTTTAATTACGCCAGGGATTGCCTTTTCTATAGTAAATTATTCAAAAAATAATTTTCTACTGTCGCAAATTGTAATTACGCCAGGGATTGCCTTTTCTATAGTAAATTATTCAAAAAATAATTTTTTACTGTCGCAAGTTTTAATTCCGCCAGGGATTGCCTTTTCTATAGTAAATTATTCAAAAAATAATTTTATACTGTCGCAAATTTTAATTACGCCAGGGATTGCCTTTTCTATAGTAAATTATTCAAAAAATAATTTTTTACTGTCGCAAATTTTAATTGCGCCAGAGATTGCCTTTTCTATAGTAAATTATTCAAAAAATAATTTTCAACTGTCGCAAATTGTAATTGCGCCAGGGATTGCCTTTTCTATAGTAAATTATTCAAAAAATAATTTTATACTGTCGCAAATTTTAATTAAGCCAGGGATTGCCTTTTCTATAGTAAATTATTCAAAAAATAATTTTATACTGTCGCAAATTTTAATTACGCCAGCGATTGCCTTTTCTATAGTAAGTTATTCAAAAAATAATATTTTACTGTCGCATATTTTAATTACGCCAGGGATTGCCTTTTCTATAGTAAATTATTCAAAAAATAATTTTTTACTGTCGCAAATTTTAAATGCGCCAGGGATTGCCTTTTCTATAGTAAATTATTCAAAAAATAATTTTATACTGTCGCAAATTTCAATTTCGCCAGGTAAATTATTCAAAAAATAATTTTATACTGTCGCAAATTTTAGTTCGCCAGGGATTGCCTTTTCTATAGTAAAATATTCAGAAAATAATTTTCCACTGTCGCAAATTTTAATTACGCCAGGGATTGCCTTTTCTATAGTAAATTTTCTACTGTCGCAAATTTTAATTACGCCAGGGATTGCCTTTACTATAGTAAATTATTCAAAAAATAATTTTCAACTGTCGTAAATTTTAATTACGCCAGGGATTGCCTTTTCTATAGTAAATTATTCAAAAAATAATTTTCTACTGTCGCAAATTTTAATTACGCCAGGGATTGCCTTTTCTATAGTAAATTATTCAAAAAATAATTTTATACTGTCGCAAATTTTAATTACGCCAGGGATTGCCTTTTCTATAGTAAATTATTCAAAAAATAATTTTATACTGTCGCAAATTTTAATTACGCCAGGGATTGCCTTTTCTATAGTAAATTATTCAAAAAATAATTTTTTACTGTCGCAAGTTTTAATTGCGCCAGGGATTGCCTTTTCTATAGTAAAGTATTCAAAAAATAATTTTTTACTGTCGCAAATTTTAATTACGCCAGGGATAGCCTTTTCTATAGTAAATTATTCAAAAAATAATTTTTTACTGTCGCAAATTTTAAATACGCCAGGGATTGCCTTTTCTATAGTAAATTATTCAAAAAATAATTTTATATTGTCGCAAATTTTAATTACGCCAGGGATTGCCTTTTCTGTAGTAAATTATTCAAAAAATAATTTTATACTGTCGCAAATTTTAATTACGCCAGGGATTGCCTTTTCTATAGTAAATTATTCAAAAAATAATTTTATACTGTCGCAAATTTTAATTACGCCAGGGATTGCCTTTTCTATAGTAAATTATTCAAAAAATATTTTTTTACTGTCGCAAATTTTAATTGCGCCAGGGATTGCCTTTTCTATAGTAAATTATTCAAAAAATAATTTTTTACTGTCGCAAATTTTAATTACGCCAGGGATAGCCTTTTCTATAGTAAATTATTCAAAAAATAATTTTTTACTGTCGCAAATTTTAAATACGCCAGGGATTGCCTTTTCTATAGTAAATTTTGCAAAAAAATAATTTTCAACTGTCGCAAATTTTAATTGCGCCAGGGATTGCCTTTTCTATAGTAAATTATTCAAAAAATAATTTTTTACTGTCGCAAATTTTAATTACGCCAGGGATTGCCTTTTCTATAGTAAATTATTCAAAAAATAATTTTATACTGTAGCAAATTTTAATTACGCCAGGGATTGCCTTTTCTATAGTAAATTATTCAAAAAATAATTTTCAACTGTCGCAAATTTTAATTGCGCCAGGGATTGCCTTTTCTATAGTAAATTATTCAAAAAATAATTTTATACTGTCGCAAATTTTAATTACGCCAGGGATTGCCTTTTCTATAGTAAATTATTCAAAAAATAATTTTCTACTGTCGCAAATTGTAATTGCGCCACGGATTGCCTTTTCTATAGTAAATTATTCAAAAAATAATTTTCTACTGTCGCAAATTTTAAGTGCGCCAGGGATTGCCTTTTTTATAGTAAATTATTCAAAAAATAATTTTCTACTGTCGCAAATTTTAATTGCGCCAGGGATTGCCTTTTCTATAGTAAAGTATTCAAAAAATAATTTTCTACTATCGCAAATTTCAAATCCGCCAGGGATTGCCTTTTCTATAGTACATTATTCAAAAAATAATTTTTTACTGTCGCAAATTTTAAATACGCCAGGGATTGCCTTTTCTATAGTAAATTATTCAAAAAATAATTTTCTACTGTCGCAAATTGTAATTGCGCCAGGGATTGCCTTTTCTATAGTAAATTATTCAAAAAATAATTTTTTACTTTCGCAAATTGTAATTGCGCCAGGGATTGCCTTTTCTATAGTAAATTATTCAAAAAATAATTTTTTACTGTCACAAATTTTAATTGCGCCAGGGATTGCCTTTTCTATAGTAAATTATTCAAAAAATAATTTTCTACTGTCGCAAATTTTAAGTGCGCCAGGGATTGCCTTTTCTATAGTAAATTATTCAAAAAATAATTTTGTACTGTCGCAAGTTTTAATTACGCCAGGGATTGCCTTTTCTATAGTAAATTATTCAAAAAATAATTTTATACTGTCGGAAATTTTAAGTGCGCCAGGGATTACATTTTCTATAGTAAATTATTCAAAAAATAATTTTCTACTGTCGCAAATTTTAATTGCGCCAGGGATTGCCTTTTCTATAGTAAATTATTCAAAAAATAATTTTCTACTGTCGCAAATTTTAATTGCGCCAGGGGTTGCCTTTTCTATAGTAAATTATTCAAAAAATAATTTTCTACTGTCGCAAATTTTAATTACGCCAGGGATTGCCTTTTCTATAGTAAATTATTCAAAAAATAATTTTCTACTGTCGCAAATTTTAATTACGCCAGGGATTGCCTTTTCTATAGTAAATTATTCAAAAAATAATTTTTTACTGTCGCAAATTTTAATTACGCCAGGGATTGCCTTTTCTATAGTAAATTATTCAAAAAATAATTTTATACTGTCGCAAATTTCAAATCCGCCAGGGATTGCCTTTTCTATAGTAAATTATTCAAAAAATAATTTTCTACTGTCGCAAATTGTAATTGCGCCAGGGATTGCCTTTTCTATAGTAAATTATTCAAAAAATATTTTTTTACTGTCGCAAATTGTAATTGCGCCAGGGATTGCCTTTTCTATAGTAAATTATTCAAAAAATAATTTTTTACTGTCGCAAATTTTTATTGCGCCAGGGATTGCTTTTCTATAGTAAATTATTCAAAAAATAATTTTCTACTGTCGCAAATTTTAAGTGCGCCAGGGATTGCCTTTTCTATAGTAAATTATTCAAAAAATAATTTTGTACTGTCGCAAGTTTTAATTACGCCAGGGATTGCCTTTTCTATAGTAAATTATTCAAAAAATAATTTTATACTGTCGCAAATTTTAAGTGCGCCAGGGATTGCCTTTTCTATAGTAAATTATTCAAAAAATAATTTTCTACTGTCGCAAATTTTAATTGCGCCAGGGATTGCCTTTTCTATAGTAAATTATTCAAAAAATAATTTTCTACTGTCGCAAATTTTAATTGCGCCAGGGATTGCCTTTTCTATAGTAAATTATTCAAAAAATAATTTTTTACTGTCGCAAATTTTAATTGCGCCAGGAATTGCCTTTTCTATAGTAAATTATTCAAAAACTAATTTTCTACTGTCGCAAATTTTAATTGCGCCAGGGATTGCCTTTTCTATAGTAAATTATTCAAAAAATAATTTTTTACTATCGCAAGTTTTAATCATGCCAGGGATTGCCTATTCTATAGTAAATTATTCAAAAAATAATTTTATACTGTCGCAAATTTTAATTACGCCAGGGATGGCCTTTTCTATATTAAATTATTCAAAAAATAATTTTTTACTGTCGCAAATTTTAATTACGCCAGGGATTGCCTTTTCTATAGTAAATTATTCAAAAAATAATTTTATACTGTCGCAAATTTTAAATACGCCAGGGATTGCCTTTTCTATAGTAAATTATTCAAAAAATAATTTTCTACTGTCGCAAATATTAATTGCGCCAGGGATTGCTTTTCTATAGTAAATTATTCAAAAAATAATTTTGTACTGTCGCAAATTTTAATTACGCCAGGGATTGCCTTTTCTATAGTAAATTATTCAAAAAATAATTTTTTACTGTCGCAAATTTTAAGTGCGCCAGGGATTGCCTTTTCTATAGTAAATTATTCAAAAAATAATTTTATACTGTCGCAAATTTTAATTGTGCCAGGGATTGCCTTTTCTATAGTAAATTATTCAAAAAATAATTTTTTACTGTCGCAAATTTTAATTACGCCAGGGATTGCCTTTTCTATAGTAAATTATTCAAAAAATAATTTTATACTGTCGCAAATTTTAATTACGCCAGGGATTGCCTTTTCTATAGTAAATTATTCAAAAAATAATTTTCTACTGTCGCAAATTTTAAGTGCGCCAAGGATTGCCTTTTCTATAGTAAATTATTCAAAAAATAATTTTGTACTGTCGCAAGTTTTAATTACGCCAGGGATTGCCTTTTCTATAGTAAATTATTCAAAAAATAATTTTATACTGTCGCAAATTTTAAGTGCGCCAGGGATTGCCTTTTCTATAGTAAATTATTCAAAAAATAATTTTTTACTGTCGCAAATTTTAATTACGCCAGGGATTGCCTTTTCTATAGTAAATTATTCAAAAAATAATTTTATACTGTCGCAAATTTCAAATCCGCCAGGGATTGCCTTTTCTATAGTAAATTATTCAAAAAATAATTTTCTACTGTCGCAAATTTTAATTGCGCCAGGGATTGCCTTTTCTATAGTAAATTATTCAAAAAATATTTTTTTACTGTCGCAAATTGTAATTGCGCCAGGGATTGCCTTTTCTATAGTAAATTATTCAAAAAATAATTTTTTACTGTCGCAAATTTTAATTGCGCCAGGGATTGCCTTTTCTATAGTAAATTATTCAAAAAATAATTTTCTACTGTCGCAAATTTTAAGTGCGCCAGGGATTGCCTTTTCTATAGTAAATTATTCAAAAAATAATTTTGTACTGTCGCAAGTTTTAATTACGCCAGGGATTGCCTTTTCTATAGTAAATTATTCAAAAAATAATTTTATACTGTCGCAAATTTTAAGTGCGCCAGGGATTGCCTTTTCTATAGTAAATTATTCAAAAAATAATTTTCTACTGTCGCAAATTTTAATTGCGCCAGGGATTGCCTTTTCTATAGTAAATTATTCAAAAAATAATTTTCTACTGTCGCAAATTTTAATTGCGCCAGGGATTGCCTTTTCTATAGTAAATTATTCAAAAAATAATTTTTTACTGTCGCAAATTTTAATTGCGCCAGGGATTGCCTTTTCTATAGTAAATTATTCAAAAAATAATTTTCTACTGTCGCAAATTTTAAGTGCGCCAGGGATTGCCTTTTCTATAGTAAATTATACAAAAAATAGTTTTGTACTGTCGCAAGTTTTAATTACGCCAGGGATTGCCTTTTCTATAGTAAATTATTCAAAAAATAATTTTATACTGTCGCAAATTTTAAGTGCGCCAGGGATTGCCTTTTCTATAGTAAATTATTCAAAAAATAATTTTCTACTGTCGCAAATTTTAATTGCGCCAGGGATTGCTTTTCTATAGTAAATTATTCAAAAAATAATTTTTTATTATCGCAAGTTTTAATTATGCCAGGGATTGCCTATTCTATAGTAAATTATTCAAAAAATAATTTTATACTGTCGCAAATTTTAAGTGCGCCAGGGATTGCCTTTTCTATAGTAAATTATTCAAAAAATAATTTTATACTGTCGCAAATTTTAATTGCGCCAGGGATTGCCTTTTCTATAGTAAATTATTCAAAAAATAATTTTTTACTGTCGCAAATTTTAATTACGCCAGGGATTGCCTTTTCTATAGTAAATTATTCAAAAAATAATTTTATACTGTCGCAAATTTTAATTACGCCAGGGATTGCCTTTTCTATAGTAAATTATTCAAAAAATAATTTTATACTGTCGCACATTTTAATTACGCCAGGGATTGCCTTTTCTATAGTAAATTATTCAAAAAATAATTTTATACTGTCGCAAATTTTAGTTACGCCAGGGATTGCCTTTTCTATAGTAAATTATTCAAAAAATAATTTTATACTGTCGCAAATTTTAATTACGCCAGGGATTGCCTTTTCTATAGTAAATTATTCAAAAAATAATTTTCTACTGTCGCAAATTTTAAGTGCGCCAAGGATTGCCTTTTCTATAGTAAATTATTCAAAAAATAATTTTGTACTGTCGCAAGTTTTAATTACGCCAGGGATTGCCCTTTCTATAGTAAATTATTCAAAAAATAATTTTATACTGTCGCAAATTTTAAGTGCGCCAAGGATTGCCTTTTCTATAGTAAATTATTCAAAAAATAATTTTTTACTGTCGCAAATTTTAATTACGCCAGGGATTGCCTTTTCTATAGTAAATTATTCAAAAAATAATTTTATACTGTCGCAAATTTCAAATCCGCCAGGGATTGCCTTTTCTATAGTAAATTATTCAAAAAATAATTTTCTACTGTCGCAAATTTTAATTGCGCCAGAGATTGCCTTTTCTATAGTAAATTATTCAAAAAATATTGTTTTACTGTCGCAAATTGTAATTGCGCCAGGGATTGCCTTTTCTATAGTAAATTATTCAAAAAATAATTTTATACTGTCGCAAATTTCAAATCCGCCAGGGATTGCCTTTTCTATAGTAAATTATTCAAAAAATAATTTTCTACTGTCGCAAATTTTAATTGCGCCAGAGATTGCCTTTTCTATAGTAAATTATTCAAAAAATATTGTTTTACTGTCGCAAATTGTAATTGCGCCAGGGACTGCCTTTTCTATAGTAAATTATTCAAAAAATAATTTTTTACTGTCGCAAATTTTAATTGCGCCAGGGATTGCCTTTTCTATAGTAAATTATTCAAAAAATAGTTTTCTACTGTCGCAAATTTTAAGTGCGCCAGGGATTGCCTTTTCTATAGTAAATTATTCAAAAAATAATTTTCTACTGTCGCAAATTTTAAGTGCGCCAGGGATTGCCTTTTCTATAGTAAATTATACAAAAAATAGTTTTGTACTGTCGCAAGTTTTAATTACGCCAGGGATTGCCTTTTCTATAGTAAATTATTCAAAAAATAATTTTATACTGTCGCAAATTTTAAGTGCGCCAGGGATTGCCTTTTCTATAGTAAATTATTCAAAAAATTATTTTCTACTGTCGCAAATTTTAATTGCGCCAGGGATTGCCTTTTCTATAGTAAATTATTCAAAAAATAATTTTTTACTATCGCAAGTTTTAATTATGCCAGGGATTGCCTATTCTATAGTAAATTATTCAAAAAATAATTTTATACTGTCGCAAATTTTAATTACGCCAGGGATTGCCTTTTCTATAGTAAATTATTCAAAAAATAATTTTTTACTGTCGCAAATTTTAATTACGCCAGGGATTGCCTTTTCTATAGTAAATTATTCAAAAAATAATTTTATACTGTCGCAAATTTTAAATACGCCAGGGATTGCCTTTTCTATAGTAAATTATTCAAAAAATAATTTTCTACTGTCGCAAATTTTAATTGCGCCAGGGATTGCTTTTCTATAGTAAATTATTCAAAAAATAATTTTATACTGTCGCAAATTTTAATTACGCCAGGGATTGCCTTTTCTATAGTAAATTATTCAAAAAATAATTTTTTACTGTTGCAAATTTTAAGTGCGCCAACGATTGCCTTTTCTATAGTAAATTATTCAAAAAATAATTTTATACTGTCGCAAATTTTAATTGCGCCAGGGATTGCCTTTTCTATAGTAAATTATTCAAAAAATAATTTTTTACTGTTGCAAATTTTAATTACGCCAGGGATTGCCTTTTCTATAGTAAATTATTCAAAAAATAATTTTATACTGTCGCAAATTTTAATTACGCCAGGGATTGCCTTTTCTATAGTAAATTATTCAAAAAATAATTTTATACTGTCGCAAATTTTAATTACGCCAGGGATTGCCTTTTCTATAGTAAATTATTCAAAAAATAATTTTATACTGTCGCAAATTTTAGTTACGCCAGGGATTGCCTTTTCTATAGTAAATTATTCAAAAAATAATTTTATACTGTCGCAAATTTTAGTTACGCCAGGGATTGCCTTTTCTATAGTAAATTATTCACAAAATAATTTTATACTGTCGCAAATTTTAATTACGCCAGGGATTGCCTTTTCTATAGTAAATTATTCAAAAAATAGTTTTATACTGTCGCAAATTTTAATTACGCCAGGGATTGCCTTTTCCATAGTAAATTATTCAAAAAATAATTTTATACTGTCGCAAATTTTAATTACGCCAGGGATTGCCTTTTCTATAGTAAATTACTCAAAAAATAATTTTCTACTGTCGCAAATTGTAATTACGCCAGGGATTGCCTTTTCTATAGTAAATTATTCAAAAAATAATTTTTTACTGTCGCAAGTTTTAATTCCGCCAGGGATTGCCTTTTCTATAGTAAATTATTCAAAAAATAATGTTATACTGTCGCAAATTTTAATTACGCCAGGGATTGCCTTTTCTATAGTAAATTATTCAAAAAATAATTTTTTACTGTCGCAAATTTTAATTACGCCAGGGATTGCCTTTTCTATAGTAAATTATTCAAAAAATAATTTTATACTGTCGCAAATTTTAATTACGCCAGGGATTGCCTTTTCTATAGTAAATTATTCAAAAAATAATTTTATACTGTCGCAAATTTTAGTTACGCCAGGGATTGCCTTTTCTATAGTAAATTATTCAAAAAATAATTTTATACTGTCGCAAATTTTAATTACGCCAGGGATTGCCTTTTCTATAGTAAATTATTCAAAAAATAATTTTCTACTGTCGCAAATTTTAAGTGCGCCAAGGATTGCCTTTTCTATAGTAAATTATTCAAAAAATAATTTTGTACTGTCGCAAGTTTTAATTACGCCAGGGATTGCCTTTTCTATAGTAAATTATTCAAAAAATAATTTTATACTGTCGCAAATTTTAAGTGCGCCAGGGATTGCCTTTTCTATAGTAAATTATTCAAAAAATAATTTTTTACTGTCGCAAATTTTAATTACGCCAGGGATTGCCTTTTCTATAGTAAACTATTCAAAAAATAATTTTGTATTGTCGCAAGTTTTAATTACGCCAGGGATTGCATTTTCTATAGTAAATTATTCAAAAAATAATTTTATACTGTCGCAAATTTTAAGTGCGCCAGGGATTGCCTTTTCTATAGTAAATTATTCAAAAAATAATTTTCTACTGTCGCAAATTTTAATTGCGCCAGGGATTGCCTTTTCTATAGTAAATTATTCAAAAAATAATTTTCTACTGTCGCAAATTTTAATTGCGCCAGGGATTGCCTTTTCTATAGTAAATTATTCAAAAAATAATTTTTTACTGTCGCAAATTTTAATTGCGCCAGGGATTGCCTTTTCTATAGTAAATTATTCAAAAAATAATTTTCTACTGTCGCAAATTTTAAGTGCGCCAGGGATTGCCTTTTCTATAGTAAATTATACAAAAAATAGTTTTGTACTGTCGCAAGTTTTAATTACGCCAGGGATTGCCTTTTCTATAGTAAATTATTCAAAAAATAATTTTATACTGTCGCAAATTTTAAGTGCGCCAGGGATTGCCTTTTCTATAGTAAATTATTCAAAAAATTATTTTCTACTGTCGCAAATTTTAATTGCGCCAGGGATTGCCTTTTCTATAGTAAATTATTCAAAAAATAATTTTTTACTATCGCAAGTTTTAATTATGCCAGGGATTGCCTATTCTATAGTAAATTATTCAAAAAATAATTTTATACTGTCGCAAATTTTAATTACGCCAGGGATTGCCTTTTCTATAGTAAATTATTCAAAAAATAATTTTTTACTGTCGCAAATTTTAATTACGCCAGGGATTGCCTTTTCTATAGTAAATTATTCAAAAAATAATTTTATACTGTCGCAAATTTTAAATACGCCAGGGATTGCCTTTTCTATAGTAAATTATTCAAAAAATAATTTTCTACTGTCGCAAATTTTAATTGCGCCAGGGATTGCTTTTCTATAGTAAATTATTCAAAAAATAATTTTATACTGTCGCAAATTTTAATTACGCCAGGGATTGCCTTTTCTATAGTAAATTATTCAAAAAATAATTTTTTACTGTCGCAAATTTTAAGTGCGCCAAGGATTGCCTTTTCTATAGTAAATTATTCAAAAAATAATTTTATACTGTCGCAAATTTTAATTGCGCCAGGGATTGCCTTTTCTATAGTAAATTATTCAAAAAATAATTTTTTACTGTCGCAAATTTTAATTACGCCAGGGATTGCCTTTTCTATAGTAAATTATTCAAAAAATAATTTTATACTGTCGCAAATTTTAATTACGCCAGGGATTGCCTTTTCTATAGTAAATTATTCAAAAAATAATTTTATACTGTCGCAAATTTTAATTACGCCAGGGATTGCCTTTTCTATAGTAAATTATTCAAAAAATAATTTTATACTGTCGCAAATTTTAATTACGCCAGGGAGTGCCTTTTCTATAGTAAATTATTCAAAAAATAATTTTATACTGTCGCACATTTTAATTACGCCAGGGATTGCCTTTTCTATAGTAAATTATTCAAAAAATAATTTTATACTGTCGCAAATTTTAATTACGCCAGGGATTGCCTTTTCTATAGTAAATTATTCAAAAAATAGTTTTATACTGTCGCAAATTTTAATTACGCCATGGATTGCCTTTTCCATAGTAAATTATTCAAAAAATAATTTTATACTGTCGCAAATTTTAATTACGCCAGGGATTGCCTTTTCTATAGTAAATTACTCAAAAAATAATTTTCTACTGTCGCAAATTGTAATTACGCCAGGGATTGCCTTTTCTATAGTAAATTATTCAAAAAATAATTTTTTACTGTCGCAAGTTTTAATTCCGCCAGGGATTGCCTTTTCTATAGTAAATTATTCAAAAAATAATGTTATACTGTCGCAAATTTTAATTACGCCAGGGATTCCCTTTTCTATAGTAAATTATTCAAAAAATAATTTTTTACTGTCGCAAATTTTAATTACGCCAGGGATTGCCTTTTCTATAGTAAATTATTCAAAAAATAATTTTCTACTGTCGCAAATTGTAATTACGCCAGGGATTGCCTCTTCTATAGTAAATTATTCAAAAAATAATTTTTTACTGTCGCAAGTTTTAATTCCGCCAGGGATTGCCTTTTCTATAGTAAATTATTCAAAAAATAATTTTATACTGTCGCAAATTTTAATTACGCCAGGGATTGCCTTTTCTATAGTAAATTATTCAAAAAATAATTTTTTACTGTCGCAAATTTTAATTACGCCAGGGATTGCCTTTTCTATAGTAAATTATTCAAAAAATAATTTTATATTGTCGCAAATTTTAATTACGCCAGGGATTGCCTTTTCTATAGTAAATTATTCAAAAAATAATTTTATACTGTCGCAAATTTCAAATCCGCCAGGGATAGCCTTTTCTATAGTAAATTATTCAAAAAATAATTTTTTACTATCGCAAGTTTTAATTACGCCAGGGATTGCCTTTTCTATAGTAAATTATTCAAAAAATAATTTTATACTGTCGCAAATTTTAATTACGCCAGGGATTGCCTTTTCTATAGTAAATTATTCAAAAAATAATTTTTTACTGTCGCAAATTTTAATTGCGCCAGGGATTGCCTTTTCTATAGTAAATTATTCAAAAAATAATTTTCAACTATCGCAAATTGTAATTGCGCCAGGGATTGCCTTTTCTATAGTAAATTATTCAAAAAATAATTTTTTACTGTCGCAAGTTTTAATTCCGCCAGGGATTGCCTTTTCTATAGTAAATTATTCAAAAAATAATTTTATACTGTCGGAAATTTTAATTACGCCAGGGATTGCCTTTTCTATAGTAAATTATTCAAAAAATAATTTTTTACTGTCGCAAATTTTAATTACGCCAGGGATTGCCTTTTCTATAGTAAATTATTCAAAAAATAATTTTTTACTGTCGCAAATTTTAATTACGCCAGGGATTGCCTTTTCTATAGTAAATTATTCAAAAAATAATTTTCTACTGTCGCAAATTGTAATTAAGCCAGGGATTGCCTTTTCTATAGTAAATTATTCAAAAAATAATTTTTTACTGTCGCAAGTTTTAATTCCGCCAGGGATTGCCTTTTCTATAGTAAATTATTCAAAAAATAATTTTATACTGTCGCAAATTTTAATTACGCCAGGGATTGCCTTTTCTATAGTAAATTATTCAAAAAATAATTTTTTACTGTCGCAAATTTAAATTACGCCAGTGATTGCTTTTCTATAGTAAATTATTCAAAAAATAATTTTATACTGTCGCAAATTTTAATTACGCCAGGGATTGCCTTTTCTATAGTAAATTATTCAAAAAATAATTTTTTACTGTCGCAAATTTTAAGTGCGCCAGGGATTGCCTTTTCTATAGTAAATTATTCAAAAAATAATTTTATACTGTCGCAAATTTTAATTGCGCCAGGGATTGCCTTTTCTATAGTAAATTATTCAAAAAATAATTTTTTACTGTCGCAAATTTTAATTACGCCAGGGATTGCCTTTTCTATAGTAAATTATTCAAAAAATAATTTTATACTGTCGCAAATTTTAATTACGCCAGGGATTGCCTTTTCTATAGTAAATTATTCAAAAAATAATTTTCTACTGTCGCAAATTTTAATTACGCCAGGGATTGCCTTTTCTATAGTAAATTATTCAAAAAATAATTTTTTACTATCGCAAGTTTTAATTACGCCAGGGATTGCCTTTTCTATAGTAAATTATTCAAAAAATAATTTTCTACTGTCGCAAATTTTAAGTGCGCCAGGGATTGCCTTTTCTATAGTAAATTGCTCACACATTAATTTTTTACTGTCGCAAATTTCAATTACGCCAGGGATTGCCTTTTCTGTAGTAAATTATTCAAAAAATAATTTTATACTGTCGCAAATTTTAATTACGCCAGGGATTGCCTTTTCTATAGTAAATTATTCAAAAAATAATTTTATACTGTCGCAAATTTTAATTACGCCAGGGATTGCGTTTTCTATAGTAAATTATTCAAAAAATAATTTTATACTGTCGCAAATTTTAATTACGCCAGGGATTGCCTTTTCTATAGTAAATTATTCAAAAAATAATTTTATACTGTCGCAAATTTTAATTACGCCAGGGATTGCCTTTTCTATAGTAAATTATTCAAAAAATAATTTTATACTGTCGCAAATTTTAATTACGCCAGGGATTGCCTTTTCTATAGTAAATTATTCAAAAAATAATTTTATACTGTCGCAAATTTTAATTACGCCAGGGATTGCCTTTTCTATAGTAAATTATTCAAAAAATAGTTTTATAATGTCGCAAATTTTAATTACGCCAGGGATTGCCTTTTCCATAGTAAATTATTCAAAAAATAATTTTATACTGTCGCAAATTTTAATTACGCCAGGGATTGCCTTTTCTATAGTAAATTATTCAAAAAATAATTTTCTACTGTCGCAAATTGTAATTACGCCAGGGATTGCCTTTTCTACAGTAAATTATTCAAAAAATAATTTTTTACTGTCGCAAGTTTTAATTCCGCCAGGGATTGCCTTTTCTATAGTAAATTATTCAAAAAATAATTTTTTACTGTCGCAAATTGTAATTGCGCCAGGGATTGCCTTTTCTATAGTAAATTATTCAAAAAATAATTTTATACTGTCGCAAATTTTAATTACGCCAGGGATTGCCTTTTCTATAGTAAATTATTCAAAAAATAATTTTATACTGTCGCAAATTTTAATTACGCCAGGGATTGCCTTTTCTATAGTAAATTATTCAAAAAATAATTTTATACTGACGCAAATTTTAAATACGACAGCGATTGCCCTTTCTATAGTAAATTATTCAAAAAATAATTTTCTACTGTCGCAAATTTTAATTGCGCCAGGGATTGCCTTTTCTATAGTAAATTATTCAAAAAATAATTTTATACTGTCGCAAATTTTAATTACGCCAGGGATTGCCGTTTCTATAGTAAATTATTCAAAAAATAATTTTTTACTGTCGCAAATTTTAAGTGCGCCAGGGATTGCCTTTTCTATAGTAAATTATTCAAAAAATAATTTTATACTGTCGCAAATTTTAATTACGCCAGGGATTGCCTTTTCTATAGTAAATTATTCAAAAAATAATTTTTTACTGTCGCAAATTTTAATTACGCCAGGGATTGCCTTTTCTATAGTAAATTATTCAAAAAATAATTTTATACTGTCGCAAATTTTAATTACGCCAGGGATTGCCTTTTCTATAGTAAATTATTCAAAAAATAATTTTATACTGTCGCAAATTTCAATTTCGCCAGGTAAATTATTCAAAAAATAATTTTATACTGTCGCAAATATTAATTACGCCAGGGATTGCCTTTTCTATAGTAAATTATTCAAAAAATAATTTTATACTGTCGCAAATTTTAATTACGCCAGGGATTGCCTTTTCTATAGTAAATTATTCAAAAAATAATTTTTTACTGTCGCAAATTTTAACTACGCCAGGGATTGCCTTTTCTATAGTAAATTATTCAAAAAATAATTTTTTACTGTCGCAAATTTTAATTACGCCAGGGATTGCCTTGTCTATAGTAAATTATTCAAAAAATAATTTTATACTTTCGCAAATTTTAATTACGCCAGGGATTGCCTTTTCTATAGTAAATTATTCAAAAAATAATTTTCTACTGTCGCAAATTTTAATTGCGCCAGGGATTGCCTTTTCTATAGTAAATTATTCAAAAAATAATTTTCTACTGTCGCAAATTTTAATTATGCCAGGGATTGCCTTTTCTATAGTAAATTATTCAAAAAATAATTTTATACTGTCGCAAATTTCAATTTCGCCAGGTAAATTATTCAAAAAATAATTCTATACTGTCGCAAATTTTAATTACGCCAGGGATTGCCTTTTCTATAGTAAATTATTCAAAAAATATTTTTCAACTGTCGCAAATTTTAATTACGCCAGGGATTGCCTTTTCTATAGTAAATTATTCAAAAAATAATTTTCTACTGTCGCAAATTTTAATTGCGCCAGGGATTGCCTTTTCTATAGTAAATTGTTCAAAAAATAATTTTATACTGTCGCAAATTTCAATTTC
>CAWVNZ010001296.1:0-22484 GCA_963930735.1 Dioctria linearis
AAAAATTAATTTCTGAAAAATTTACTATAGAAAAGGCAATCCCTGGCGTATTTAAAATTTGCGACAGTAAAAAATTATTTTTGAAAAATATACTGTAGAAAAGGCAATCCCTGGCGCAATTAAAATTTGCGACAGTAAAAAATTATTTTTTGAAAAATTTACTATAGAAAAGGCAATCCCTGGCGCAATTAAAATTTGCGACAGTAAAAAATTATTTTTTGAAAAATTTACTATGGAAAGGCAATCCCTGGCGCAATTAAAATTTGCGACAGTAAAAAATTATTTTTTGAAAAATTTACTATAGAAAAGGCAATCCCTGGCGCAATTAAAATTTGCGACAGTAAAATATTATTTTTTGAAAAATTTACTGTAGAAAATGCAATCCCTGGCGCAATTAAAATTTGCGACAGTAAAAAATTATTTTTGAATAATTTAGTATAGAAAAGGTAATCCCTGGCGCAATTACAATTTGCGACAGTATAAAATTATTTTTTGAAAAATTTACTATAGAAAAGGCAATCCCTGGCATATTTAAAATTTGCGACAGTAAAAAATTATTTTTTGAAAAATTTACTATAGAAAAGGCAATCCCTGGCGCAATTAAAATTTGCGACAGTAAAAAATTATTTTTTGAATAAATTACTATAGAAAAGGCAATCGCTGGCGCAATTAAAATTTGCGACAGTAGAAAATTATTTTTTGCAAAATTTACTATAGAAAAGGCAATCCCTGGCGCAGTTAAAATTTGCGACAGTAAAAAATTAATTTTGAAAAATTTACTATAGAAAAGGCAATCCCTGGTGTAATTAAAATTTGCGACAGTGAAAAATTAATTTTTGAAAAATTTACTATAGAAAAGGCAATCCCTGGCGCAATTAAAATTTGCGACAGTAAAAAATTAGTTTTTGAATAATTTACTATAGAAAAGGCAATCCCTGGCGGATTTAAAATTTGCGACAGTAAAAAATATTTTTTTGCAAAATTTTCTGTAGAAAAGGCAATCCCTGGCGCAATTAAAATTTGCGACAGTAAAAAATTATTTTTTGCAAAATTTACTATAGAAGAGGCAATCCCTGGCGTATTTAAAATTTGCGACAGTAAAAAATTATTTTTTGAAAAATTTACTATAGAAAAGGCAATCCCTGGCGTATTTAAAATTTTCGACAGTAAAAAATTATTTTTTGAAAAATTTACTGTAGAAAAGGCAATCCCTGGCGCAATTAAAATTTATGACAGTAAAAAATTAATTTGTGAATAATTTACTATAGCAAAGGCAATCCCTGGCGCAGTTAAAATTTGCGACAGTAAAAAATTATTTTTTAAAAATTTACTACAGAAAGGCAATCCCTGGCGTATTTAAAATTTGCGACAGTAAAAAATTATTTTTTGATAATTTACTATAGAAAAGGCAATCCCTGGCGGATCTAAAATTTGCGACAGTAAAAAAATATTTTTTGAAAAATTTACTATAGAAAAGGCAATCCCTGGCGTAATTAAAATTTGCGACAGTAAAAATTAATTTTTGAAAAATTTACTATAGAAAAGGCAATCCCTGCGTATTTAAATTTGCGACAGTAAAAAATTATTTTTGAAAAATATACTGTAGAAAAGGCAATCCTGGCGCAATTAAAATTTGCGACAGTAAAAAATTATTTTTTGAAAAATTTACTATAGAAAAGGCAATCCCTGGCGCGATTAAAATTTGCGACAGTAAAAAATTATTTTTTGAAAAATTTACTATGGAAAGGCAATCCCTGGCGCAATTAAAATTTGCGACAGTAAAAAATTATTTTTTGAAAAATTTACTATAGAAAAGGCAATCCATGGCGCAATTAAAATTTGCGACAGTAAAAAATTATTTTTTTAATAATTTACTATTGAAAAGGCAATCCCTGGCGGATTTAAAATTTGCGACAGTAGAAAATTATTTTTTGAAAAATTTACTGTAGAAAAGGCAATCCCTGGCGCAATTAAATTTTGCGACAGTAAAAAATTATTTTTTGCAAAATTTACTGTAGAAAAGGCAATCCCTGGCGCAATTAAATTTTGCGACAGTAAAAAATTATTTTTTGAAAAATTTACTATAGAAAAGGCAATCCCTGGCGCAATTAAAATTTGCGACAGTAAAAAATTATTTTTTTAATAATTTACTATAGCAAAGGCAATCCCTGGCGCAATTAAAATTTGCGACAGTAAAAAATTATTTTTTTGAAAAATTTACTATAGAAAAGGCAATCCCTGGCGCAATTAAAATTTGCGACAGTAAAAAATTATTTTTTGAAAAATTTACTATAGAAACGGCAATCCCTGGCGTATTTAAAATTTGCGACAGTAAAAAAATAATTTTTGAAAAATTTACTATAGAAATGGCAATTCCTGGCGTATTTAAAATTTGCGACAGTAAAAAATTAATTTGTGAAAAATTTACTATAGAAAAGGCAATCCCTGGCGCAATCAAAATTTGCGACAGTAAAAAATTATTTTTTGCAAAATTTACTGTAGAAAAGGCAATCCCTGGCGCAATTAAAATTTGCGACAGTAAAAAATTAATTTGTGAAAAATTTACTATAGAAAAGGCAATCCTGGCGCAATTAAAATTTGCGACAATAAAAAATTAATTTGTGAATAATTTACTATAGAAAAGGCAATCCCTGGCGCAATTAAAATTTGCGACAGTAAAAAATTATTTTTGAAAAAATTACTATAGAAAAGGCAATCCCTGGCGCAATTAAAATTTGCGACAGTAAAAAATTATTTTTTGAAAAATTTACTATAGAAAAGGCAATCCCTGGCGCAATTAAAATTTGCGACAGTAAAAAATTATTTTTTGAATAATTTACTATAGAAAAGGCAATCCCTGGCGCAATTAAAATTTGCGACACTAAAATATTATTTTTTGAAAAATTTACTGTAGAAAATGCAATCCCTGGCGCAATTAAAATTTGCGACAGTAAAAAATTATTTTTTGAATAATTTAGTATAGAAAAGGTAATCCCTGGCGCAATTACAATTTGCGACAGTATAAAATTATTTTTTGAAAAATTTACTATAGAAAAGGCAATCCCTGGCATATTTAAAATTTGCGACAGTAAAAAATTATTTTTTGAAAAATTTACTATAGAAAAGGCAATCCCTGGCGCAATTAAAATTTGCGACAGTAAAAAATTATTTTTTGAATAAATTAATATAGAAAAGGCAATCGCTAGCGCAACTAAAATTTGCGACAGTAGAAAATTATTTTTTGCAAAATTTACTATAGAAAAGGCAATCCCTGGCGCAGTTAAAATTTGCGACAGTAAAAAATTAATTTTTGAACAATTTACTATAGAAAAGGCAATCCCTGGCGTAATTAAAATTTGCGACAGTGAAAAATTAATTTTTGAAAAATTTACTATAGAAAAGGCAATCCCTGGCGCAATTAAAATTTGCGACAGTAAAAAATTATTTTTTGAATAATTTACTATAGAAAAGGCAATCCCTGGCGGATTTAAAATTTGCGACAGTAAAAAATATTTTTTTGCAAAATTTACTGTAGAAAAGGCAATCCCTGGCGCAATTAAAATTTGCGACAGTAAAAAATTATTTTTTGCAAAATTTACTATAGAAGAGGCAATCCCTGGCGTATTTAAAATTTGCGACAGTAAAAAATTATTTTTTGAAAAATTTACTATAGAAAAGGCAATCCCTGGCGTATTTAAAATTTTCGACAGTAAAAAAATATTTTTTGAAAAATTTACTGTAGAAAAGGCAATCCCTGGCGCAATTAAAATTTATGACAGTAAAAAATTAATTTGTGAATAATTTACTATAGCAAAGGCAATCCCTGGCGCAGTTAAAATTTGCCACAGTAAAAAATTATTTTTTGAAAAATTTACTATAGAATAGGCAATCCCTGGCGCAAATAAAATTTGCGACAGTAAAAAATTATTTTTTGAAAAATTTACTGTAGAAAAGGCAATCCCTGGCGCAATTAAAATTTGCGACAGTAGAAAATTATTTTTTGAAAAATTTACTATAGAAAAGGCAATTTCTGGCGAATTATAATTTGCGACAGTAGAAAATTATTTTTTGAAAAATTTACTATAGAAAAGGCAATCCCTGGCGTATTTAAAATTTGCGACAGTAAAAAATAATTTTTTGAAAAATTTACTATAGAAAAGGCAATCCCTGACGAATTTAAAATTTGCGACAGTAAAAAATTATTTTTTGAAAAATTTACTGTAGAAAAGGCAATCCCTGGCGCAATTAAAATTTGCGACAGTAAAAAATTATTTTTTGAAAAATTTACTATAGAAAGGCAATCTCTGGCGTATTTAAAATTTGCGACAGTAAAAAATTATTTTTTGAATAATTTACTATAGAAAAGGCAATCCCTGGCGGATCTAAAATTTGCGACAGTAAAAAATTATTTTTTGAAAAATTTACGATAGAAAAGGCAATCCCTGGCGTAATTAAAATTTGCGACAGTAAAAAATTAATTTTTGAAAAATTTACTATAGAAAAGGCAATCCCTGGCGTATTTAAAATTTGCGACAGTAAAAAATTATTTTTTGAAAAATATACTGTAGAAAAGGCAATCCCTGGCGCAATTAAAATTTGCGACAGTAAAAAATTATTTTTTGAAAAATTTACTATAGAAAAGGTAATCCCTGGCGCGATTAAAATTTGCGACAGTAAAAAATTATTTTTTGAAAAATTTACTATGGAAAGGCAATCCCTGGCGCAATTAAAATTTGCGACAGTAAAAAATTATTTTTTGAAAAATTTACTATAGAAAAGGCAATCCCTGGCGCAATTAAAATTTGCGACAGTAAAAAATTATTTTTTTAATAATTTACTATTGAAAAGCCAATCCCTTTCGGATTTGAAATTTGCGACAATAAAAAATATTTTTTTGGAAAATTTACTGTAGAAAAGGCAATCCCTGGTTCAATTAAAATTTGCGACAGTAAAAAATTATTTTTTGAATAATTTACTATAGAAAAGGCAATCCCTGGCGCAATTAAAATTTGCGACAGTAAAAAATTTTTTTTAATAATTTACTATAGCAAAGGCAATCCCTGGCGCAATTAAAATTTGCGACAGTAAAAAATTATTTTTTGAAAAATTTACTATAGAAAAGGCAATCCCTGGCGCAATTAAAATTTGCGACAGTAAAAAATTATTTTTTGAAAAATTTACTATAGAAAAGGCAATCCCTGGCGTATTTAAAATTTGCGACAGTAAAAAATTAATTTTTGAAAAATTTACTATAGAAATGGCAATTCCTGGCGTATTTAAAATTTGCGACAGTAAAAAATTAATTTGTGAAAAATTTACTATAGAAAAGGCAATCCCTGGCGCAATCAAAATTTGCGACAGTAAAAAATTATTTTTTACAAAATTTACTGTAGAAAAGGCAATCCCTGGCGCAATTAAAATTTGCGACAGTAGAAAATTATTTTTTGAAAAATTTGCTATAGAAAAGACAATCCCTGGCGTATTTAAAATTTGCGACAGTAAAAAATTATTTTTTTGCAAAATTTACAATAGAAAAGGCAATCCCTGGCGTATTTAAAATTTGCGACAGTAAAAAATTATTTTTTTGCAAAATTTACTGTAGAAAAGGCAATCCCTGGCGCAATTAAAATTTGCGACAGTAAAAAATAAATTTTTGAAAAATTTACTATAGAAAAGGCAATCCCTGGCGTATTTAAAATTTGCGACAGTAAAAAATTATTTTTTGAAAAATTTACTGTAGAAAAGGCAATCCCTGGCGCAATTAAAATTTGCGACAGTAAAAAATTATTTTTTGAAAAAATTACTATAGAAAAGGCAATCCCTGGCGCAATTAAAATTTGCGACAGTAAAAAATTATTTTTTGAAAAATTTACTATAGAAAAGGCAATCCCTGGCGCAATTAAAATTTGCGACAGTAAAAAATTATTTTTTGAATAATTTACTATAGAAAAGGCAATCCCTGGCGCAATTAAAATTTGCGACACTAAAATATTATTTTTTGAAAAATTTACTGTAGAAAATGCAATCCCTGGCGCAATTAAAATTTGCGACAGTAAAAAATTATTTTTTGAATAATTTAGTATAGAAAAGGTAATCCCTGTCGCAATTACAATTTGCGACAGTATAAAATTATTTTTTGAAAAATTTACTATAGAAAAGGCAATCCCTGGCATATTTAAAATTTGCGACAGTAAAAAATTATTTTTTGAAAAATTTACTATAGAAAAGGCAATCCCTGGCGCAATTAAAATTTGCGACAGTAAAAAATTATTTTTTGAATAAATTAATATAGAAAAGGCAATCGCTAGCGCAACTAAAATTTGCGACAGTAGAAAATTATTTTTTGCAAAATTTACTATAGAAAAGGCAATCCCTGGCGCAGTTAAAATTTGCGACAGTAAAAAATTAATTTTTGAACAATTTACTATAGAAAAGGCAATCCCTGGCGTAATTAAAATTTGCGACAGTGAAAAATTAATTTTTGAAAAATTTACTATAGAAAAGGCAATCCCTGGCGCAATTAAAATTTGCGACAGTAAAAAATTATTTTTTGAATAATTTACTATAGAAAAGGCAATCCCTGGCGGATTTAAAATTTGCGACAGTAAAAAATATTTTTTTGCAAAATTTACTGTAGAAAAGGCAATCCCTGGCGCAATTAAAATTTGCGACAGTAAAAAATTATTTTTTGCAAAATTTACTATAGAAGAGGCAATCCCTGGCGTATTTAAAATTTGCGACAGTAAAAAATTATTTTTTGAAAAATTTACTATAGAAAAGGCAATCCCTGGCGTATTTAAAATTTTCGACAGTAAAAAAATATTTTTTGAAAAATTTACTGTAGAAAAGGCAATCCCTGGCGCAATTAAAATTTATGACAGTAAAAAATTAATTTGTGAATAATTTACTATAGCAAAGGCAATCCCTGGCGCAGTTAAAATTTGCCACAGTAAAAAATTATTTTTTGAAAAATTTACTATAGAATAGGCAATCCCTGGCGCAAATAAAATTTGCGACAGTAAAAAATTATTTTTTGAAAAATTTACTGTAGAAAAGGCAATCCCTGGCGCAATTAAAATTTGCGACAGTAGAAAATTATTTTTTGAAAAATTTACTATAGAAAAGGCAATTTCTGGCGAATTATAATTTGCGACAGTAGAAAATTATTTTTTGAAAAATTTACTATAGAAAAGGCAATCCCTGGCGTATTTAAAATTTGCGACAGTAAAAAATAATTTTTTGAAAAATTTACTATAGAAAAGGCAATCCCTGACGAATTTAAAATTTGCGACAGTAAAAAATTATTTTTTGAAAAATTTACTGTAGAAAAGGCAATCCCTGGCGCAATTAAAATTTGCGACAGTAAAAAATTATTTTTTGAAAAATTTACTATAGAAAGGCAATCTCTGGCGTATTTAAAATTTGCGACAGTAAAAAATTATTTTTTGAATAATTTACTATAGAAAAGGCAATCCCTGGCGGATCTAAAATTTGCGACAGTAAAAAATTATTTTTTGAAAAATTTACGATAGAAAAGGCAATCCCTGGCGTAATTAAAATTTGCGACAGTAAAAAATTAATTTTTGAAAAATTTACTATAGAAAAGGCAATCCCTGGCGTATTTAAAATTTGCGACAGTAAAAAATTATTTTTTGAAAAATATACTGTAGAAAAGGCAATCCCTGGCGCAATTAAAATTTGCGACAGTAAAAAATTATTTTTTGAAAAATTTACTATAGAAAAGGCAATCCCTGGCGCGATTAAAATTTGCGACAGTAAAAAATTATTTTTTGAAAAATTTACTATGGAAAGGCAATCCCTGGCGCAATTAAAATTTGCGACAGTAAAAAATTATTTTTTGAAAAATTTACTATAGAAAAGGCAATCCCTGGCGCAATTAAAATTTGCGACAGTAAAAAATTATTTTTTTAATAATTTACTATTGAAAAGCCAATCCCTGGCGGATTTGAAATTTGCGACAATAAAAAATATTTTTTTTGGAAAATTTACTGTAGAAAAGGCAATCCCTGGTTCAATTAAAATTTGCGACAGTAAAAAATTATTTTTTGAATAATTTACTATAGAAAAGGCAATCCCTGGCGCAATTAAAATTTGCGACAGTAAAAAATTTTTTTTAATAATTTACTATAGCAAAGGCAATCCCTGGCGCAATTAAAATTTGCGACAGTAAAAAATTATTTTTTGAAAAATTTACTATAGAAAAGGCAATCCCTGGCGCAATTAAAATTTGCGACAGTAAAAAATTATTTTTTGAAAAATTTACTATAGAAAAGGCAATCCCTGGCGTATTTAAAATTTGCGACAGTAAAAAATTAATTTTTGAAAAATTTACTATAGAAATGGCAATTCCTGGCGTATTTAAAATTTGCGACAGTAAAAAATTAATTTGTGAAAAATTTACTATAGAAAAGGCAATCCCTGGCGCAATCAAAATTTGCGACAGTAAAAAATTATTTTTTACAAAATTTACTGTAGAAAAGGCAATCCCTGGCGCAATTAAAATTTGCGACAGTAGAAAATTATTTTTTGAAAAATTTGCTATAGAAAAGACAATCCCTGGCGTATTTAAAATTTGCGACAGTAAAAAATTATTTTTTTGCAAAATTTACAATAGAAAAGGCAATCCCTGGCGTATTTAAAATTTGCGACAGTAAAAAATTATTTTTTTGCAAAATTTACTGTAGAAAAGGCAATCCCTGGCGCAATTAAAATTTGCGACAGTAAAAAATAAATTTTTGAAAAATTTACTATAGAAAAGGCAATCCCTGGCGTATTTAAAATTTGCGACAGTAAAAAATTATTTTTTGAAAAATTTACTGTAGAAAAGGCAATCCCTGGCGCAATTAAAATTTGCGACAGTAAAAAATTATTTTTTGAAAAATTTACTGTAGAAAAGGCAATCCCTGGCGCAATTAAAATTTGCGACAATAAAAACTTATTTTTTGAATAATTTACTATAGAAATTGCAATCCCTGGTGCAATTAAAATTTGCGACAGTAAAAAATTATTTTTTGAATAATTTACTATAGAAAAGGCAATCCCTGGCGCAATTAAAATTTGCGACAGTAAAAAATTATTTTTTTGCAAAATTTACTATAGAAAAGGCAATCCCTGGCGTAATTAAAATTTGCGACAGTAAAAAATTATTTTTTGAATAATTTACTATAGAAAAGGCAATCCCTGGCGGATTTAAAATTTGCGACAGTAAAAAATTATTCTTTGAAAAATTTACTATAGAAAAGGCAATCCCTGGTGTATTTAAAATTTGCGACAGTAAAAAATTATTTTTTTGCAAAATTTACTATAGAAAAGGCAATCCCTGGCGTATTTAAAATTTGCGACAGTAAAAAATAATTTTTTTGCAAAATTTACTGTAGAAAAGGCAATCCCTGGCGTATTTAAAATTTGCGACAGTAAAAAATAATTTTTTGAAAAATTTACTATAGAAAAGGCAATCCCTGGCGTATTTAAAATTTGCGACAGTAAAAAATTATTTTTTGAAAAATTTAATGTAGAAAAGGCAATCCCTGGCGCAATTAAAATTTGCGACAGTAAAAAATAATTTTTTGAAAAATTTACTGTGGAAGAGGCAATCCCTGGCGCAATTAAAATATGCGACAGTAAAAACTTATTTTTTGAATAATTTACTATAGAAATTGCAATCCGTGGCGCAATTAAAATTTGCGACCGTAAAAAATTATTTTTTGAATAATTTACTATAGAAAAGGCAATCCCTGGCGTATTTAAAATTTGCGACAGTAAAAAATTATTTTTTGAAAAATTTAATGTAGAAAAGGCAATCCCTGGCGCAATTAAAATTTGCGACAGTAAAAAATAATTTTTTGAAAAATTTACTGTGGAAGAGGCAATCCCTGGCGCAATTAAAATATGCGACAGTAAAAACTTATTTTTTGAATAATTTACTATAGAAATTGCAATCCGTGGCGCAATTAAAATTTGCGACCGTAAAAAATTATTTTTTGAATAATTTACTATAGAAAAGGCAATCCCTGGCGGATTTAAAATTTGCGACAGTAAAAAATTAATTTTCGAAAAATTTACTATAGAAAAGGCAATCCCAGGCGTAATTAAAATATGCGACAGTAAAAACTTATTTTTTGAATAATTTACTATAGAAATTGCAATCCGTGGCGTATTTAAAATTTGCGACAGTAAAAAATTAATTTTTGAAAAATTTACTATAGAAATGGCAATTCCTGGCGTATTTAAAATTTGCGACAGTAAAAAATTAATTTGTGAAAAATTTACTATAGAAAAGGCAATCCCTGGCGCAATCAAAATTTGCGACAGTAAAAAATTATTTTTTACAAAATTTACTGTAGAAAAGCCAATCCCTGGCGCAATTAAAATTTGCGGCAGTAGAAAATTATTTTTTGAAAAATTTGCTATAGAAAAGACAATCCCTGGCGTATTTAAAATTTGCGACAGTAAAAAATTATTTTTTTGCAAAATTTACAATAGAAAAGGCAATCCCTGGCGTATTTAAAATTTGCGACAGTAAAAAATTATTTTTTTGCAAAATTTACTGTAGAAAAGGCAATCCCTGGCGCAATTAAAATTTGCGACAGTAAAAAATTATTTTTTTGAAAAATTTACTATAGAAAAGGCAATCCCTGGCGCAATTAAAATTTGCGACAGTAAAAAATTATTTTTTGAAAAATTTACTATAGAAAAGGCAATCCCTGGCGCAATTAAAATTTGCGACAGTAAAAAATTATTTTTTGAATAATTTACTATAGAAAAGGCAATCCCAGGCGTATTTAAAATTTGCGACAGTAAAAAATTATTTTTTTGCAAAATTTACTGTAGCAAAGGCAATCCCTGGCGTATTTAAAATTTGCGACAGTAAAAAATAAATTTTTGAAAAATTTACTATAGAAAAGGCAATCCCTGGCGTATTTAAAATTTGCGACAGTAAAAAATTATTTTTGAAAAATTTACTGTAGAAAAGGCAATCCCTGGCGCAATTAAAATTTGCGACAGTAAAAAATTATTTTTGAAAAATTTACTGTAGAAAAGGCAATCCCTGGCGCGATTAAAATTTGCGACAGTAAAAACTTATTTTTTGAATAATTTACTATAGAAATTGCAATCCCTGGCGCAATTAAAATTTGCGACAGTAAAAAATTATTTTTTGAATAATTTACTATAGAAAAGGCAATCCCTGGCGCAATTAAAATTTGCGACAGTAAAAAATTATTTTTTTGCAAAATTTACTATAGAAAGGCAATCCCTGGCGTAATTAAAATTTGCGACAGTAAAAAATTATTTTTTGAATAATTTACTATATAGAAAAGGCAATCCCTGGCGGATTTAAAATTTTCGACAGTAAAAAATTATTCTTTGAAAAATTTACTATAGAAAAGGCAATCCCTGGTGTATTTAAAATTTGCGACAGTAAAAAATTATTTTTTTGCAAAATTTACTATAGAAAAGGCAATCCCTGGCGTATTTAAAATTTGCGACAGTAAAAAATAATTTTTTTGCAAAATTTACTGTAGAAAAAGGCAATCCCTGGCGTATTTAAAATTTGCGACAGTAAAAAATAATTTTTTGAAAAATTTACTATAGAAAAGGCAATCCCTGGCGTATTTAAAATTTGCGACAGTAAAAAATTATTTTTTGAAAATTTAATGTAGAAAAGGCAATCCCTGGCGCAATTAAAATTTGCGACAGTAAAAAATAATTTTTTGAAAAATTTACTGTGGAAGAGGCAATCCCTGGCGCAATTAAAATATGCGACAGTAAAAACTTATTTTTTGAATAATTTACTATAGAAATTGCAATCCGTGGCGCAATTAAAATTTGCTACCGTAAAAAATTATTTTTTGAATAATTTACTATAGAAAAGGCAATCCCTGGCGGATTTAAAATTTGCGACAGTAAAAAATTAATTTTGAAAAATTTACTATAGAAAAGGCAATCCCAGGCGTAATTAAAATTTGCGACAGTAAAAAATTATTTTTTGAAAAATTTACTATGGAAAAGGCAATCCATGCGCAATTAAAATTTGCGACAGTAAAAAATTATTTTTTGAAAAATTTACTATAGAAAAGGCAATCCCTAGCGCAATTAAAATTTGCGACAGTAAAAAATTATTTTTTGAATAATTTACTATAGAAAAGGCAATCCCTGGCGGATTTAAAATTTGCGACAGTAAAAAATTATTTTTTTAATAATTTACTATTGAAAAGGCAATCCCTGGCGGATTTAAAATTTGCGACAATAAAAAATTATTTTTTTGGAAAATTTACTGTAGAAAAGGCAATCCCTGGAGCAATTAAAATTTGCGACAGTATAAAATTAAATTTTGAAAAATTTACTATATAAAAGGCAATCCCTGGCGTAATTAAAATTTGCGACAGTAGAAAATTATTTTTTGAAAAATTTACTGTAGAAAAGGCAATCCCTGGCGCAATTAAAATTTGCGACAGTAGAAAAGTATTTTTTGAAAAATTTACTGTAGAAAAGGCAATCCCTGGCGCAATTAAATTTTGCGACAGTAAAAAATTATTTTTTGAAAAATTTACTATAGAAAAGGCAATCCCTGGCGCAATTAAAATTTGCGACAGTAAAAAATTATTTGTAGAAAAATTTACTATAGAAAAGGCAATCCCTGGCACAATTAAAATTTGCGACAGTAAAAAATTATTTTTTGAAAAATTTACTATAGAAAAGGCAATCCCTGGCGTATTTAAAATTTGCGACAGTAAAAAATTAATTTTTGAAAAATTTACTATATAAATGGCAATCACTGGCGTATTTAAAATTTGCGACAGTAAAAAATTAATTTGTGAAAAATTTACTATAGAAAAGGCAATCCCTGGCGCAATTAAAATTTGCGACAGTAAAAAATTATTTTTTGGAAAATTTACTGTAGAAAAGGCAATCCCTGGCGCAATTAAAATTTGCGACAGTAAAAAATTAATTTGTGAAAAATTTACTATAGAAAAGGCAATCCCTGGCGCAATTAAAATTTGCGACAATAAAAAATTAATTTGTGAATAATTTATTATAGAAAAGGCAATCCCTGGCGCAATTAAAATTTGCGACAGTAAAAAATTATTTTTTGAAAAAATTACTATAGAAAAGGCAATCCCTGGCGCAATTAAAATTTGCGACAGTAAAAAATTATTTTTTGAAAAATTTGCTATAGAAAAGGCAATCACTGGCGCAATTAAAATTTGCGACAGTAAAAAATTATTTTTTGAAAAATTTACTATAGAAAAGGCAATCCCTGGCGAATTTAAAATTTGCGACAGTAAAAAATTAATTTTTGAAAAATTTACTATAGAAAAGGCAATCCCTGGCGTAATTAAAATTTGCGACAGTAAAATATTAATTTTTGAAAAATTTACTGTAGAAAAGGCAATCCCTGGCGCAATTAAAATTTGCGACAGTAAAAAATTATTTTTTGAAAAATTTACTGTAGAAAAGGCAATCCCTGGCGCAATTAAAATTTGCGACAATAAAAAATTAATTTGTGAATAATTTACTATAGAAGAGGCAATCCCTGGCGCAATTAAAATTTGCGGCAATAAAAAATTAATTTGTGAATAATTTACTATAGAAAAGGCAATCCCTGGCGCAATTAAAATTTGCGACAGTAAAAAATTATTTTTTGAAAAAATTACTATAGAAAAGGCAATCCCTGGCGGATTTAAAACTTGCGACAGTAGAAAATTATTTTTTGAAAAATTTACTATAGAAAAGGCAATCCCTGGCGTATTTAAAATTTGCGACAGTAAAAAATTATTTTTTTGCAAAATTTACAATAGAAAAGGCAATCCCTGGCGTATTTAAAATTTGCGACAGTAAAAAATTATTTTTTTGCAAAATTTACTGTAGAAAAGGCAATCCCTGGCGCAATTAAAATTTGCGACAGTAAAAAATTATTTTTTTGAAAAATTTACTATAGAAAAGGCAATCCCTGGCGCAATTAAAATTTGCGACAGTAAAAAATTATTTTTTGAAAAATTTACTATAGAAAAGGCAATTCCTGGCGCAATTAAAATTTGCTACAGTAAAAAATTATTTTTTGAATAATTTACTATAGAAAAGGCAATCCCTGGCGGATTTAAAATTTGCGACAGTAAAAAATTATTTTTTTGCAAAATTTACTATAGGAAAGGCAATCCCTGGCGCAATTAAAATTTGCGACAGTAAAAAATTATTTTTTGAAAAATTTACTATAGAAAAGGCAATCCCTGGCGTATTTAAAATTTGCGACATTAAAAAATTATTTTTTGAAAAATTTACTGTAGAAAAGGCAATCCCTGGCGCAATTAAAATTTGCGACAGTAAAAAATTATTTTTTGAAAAATTTACTATAGAAAAGGCAATCCCTGGCGCAGTTAAAATTTGCGACAGTAAAAAATTATTTTTTGAATAATTTACTATAGAAAAGGCAATCCCTGGCGGATTTAAAATTTGCGACAATAAAAAATTATTTTTTTGGAAAATTTACTGTAGAAAAGGCAATCCCTGGAGCAATTAAAATTTGCGACAGTATTAAATTAAATTTTGAAAAATTTACTATATAAAAGGCAATCCCTGGCGTAATTAAAATTTGCGACAGTAGAAAATTATTTTTTGAAAAATTTACTGTAGAAAAGGCAATCCCTGGCGCAATTAAAATTTGCGACAGTAGAAAATTATTTTTTGAAAAATTTACTGTATAAAAGGCAATCCCTGGCGCAATTAAATTTTGCGACAGTGAAAAATTATTTTTTGAAAAATTTACTATAGAAAAGGCAATCCCTGGCGCAATTAAAATTTGCGACAGTAAAAAATTATTTTTTTAATAATTTACTATTGCGAAGGCAATCCCTGGCGCAATTAAAATTTGCGACAGTAAAAAATTATTTTTTGAAAAATTTACTATAGAAAAGGCAATCCCTGGCGCAATTAAAATTTGCGACAGTAAAAAATTATTTTTTGAAAAATTTACTATAGAAAAGGCAATCCCTGGCGTATTTAAAATTTGCGACAGTAAAAAATTAATTTTTGAAAAATTTACTATAGAAATGGCAATCCCTGGCGTATTTAAAATTTGCGACAGTAAAAAATTAATTTGTGAAAAATTTACTATAGAAAAGGCAATCCCTGGCGCAATTAAAATTTGCGACAGTAAAAAATAATTTTTTGGAAAATTTACTGTAGAAAAGGCAATCCCTGGCGCAATTAAAATTTGCGACAGTAAAAAATTAATTTGTGAAAAATTTACTATAGAAAAGGCAATCCCTGGCGCAATTAAAATTTGCGACAATAAAAAATTAATTTGTGAATAATTTATTATAGAAAAGGCAATCCCTGGCGCAATTAAAATTTGCGACAGTAAAAAATTATTTTTTGAAAAAATTACTATAGAAAAGGCAAATCCCTGGCGCAATTAAAATTTGCGACAGTAAAAAATTATTTTTTGAAAAATTTACTATAGAAAAGGCAATCACTGGCGCAATTAAATTTGCGACAGTAAAAAATTATTTTTTGAAAAATTTACTATAGAAAAGGCAATCCCTGGCGGATTTAAAATTTGCGAGAGTAAAAGATTAATTTTTGAAAAATTTACTATAGAAAAGGCAATCCCTGGCGTAATTAAAATTTGCGACAGTAAAAAATTAATTTTTGAAAAAATTTACCGTAGAAAAGGCAATCCCTGGCGCAATTAAAATTTGCGACAGTAAAAAATTATATTTTGAAAAATTTACTGTAGAAAAGGCAATCCCTGGACGCAATTAAAATTTGCGACAATAAAAAATTAATTTGTGAATAATTTACTATAGAAAAGGCAATCCCTGGCGCAATTAAAATTTGCGACAGTAAAAAATTATTTTTTGAAAAATTTACTATAGAAAAGGCAATTCCTGGCGCAATTAAAATTTGCGACAGTAAAAAAATTATTTTTTGAATAATTTACTATAGAAAAGGCAATCCCTGGCGGATTTAAAATTTGCGACAGTAAAAAATTATTTTTTTGCAAAATTTACTATAGAAAAGGCAATCCCTGGCGCAATTAAAATTTGCGACAGTAAAAAATTATTTTTTGAAAATTTACTATAGAAAAGGCAATCCCTGGCGTATTTAAAATTTGCGACATTAAAAAATTATTTTTTGAAGAATTTACTGCAGAAAAGGCAATCCCTGGCGCAATTAAAATTTGCGACAGTAAAAAATTATTTTTTGAAAAATTTACTATAGAAAAGGCAATCCCTGGCGCAATTAAAATTTGCGACAGTAAAAAAATTATTTTTTGAATAATTTACTATAGAAAAGGCAATCCTGGCGGATTTAAAATTTGCGACAGTAAAAAATTATTCTTTGAAAAAATTACTATAGAAAAGGCAATCCCTGGTGTATTTAAAATTTGCGACAGTAAAAAAATTATTTTTTTTGCAAAATTTACTATAGAAAAGGCAATCCCTGGCGTATTTAAAATTTGCGACAGTAAAAAATTATTTTTTTGCAAAATTTACTGTAGAAAAGGCAATCCCTGGCGCATTTAAAATTTGCGACAGTAAAAAAATTAATTTTTGAAAAATTTACTATAGAAAAGGCAATCCCTGGCGTATTTAAAATTTGCGACAGTAAAAAATTATTTTTTGAAAAATTTACTGTAGAAAAGGCAATCCCTGGCGCAATTAAAATTTGCGACAGTAAAAAATTATTTTTTGAAAAATTTACTGTAGAAAAGGCTATCCCTGGCGCAATTAAAATTTGCGACAGTAAAACCTTATTTTTTGAATAATTTACTATAGAAATTGCAATCCCTGGCGCAATTAAAATTTGCGACAGTAAAAAATTATTTTTTGAATAATTTACTATAGAAAAGGGCAATCCCTGGCGGATTTAAAATTTGCGACAGTAAAAAATTATTTTTTTGCAAAATTTACTATAGAAAACGCAATCCCTGGCGTAATTAAAATTTGCGACAGTAAAAAATTATTTTTTGAATAATTTACTATAGAAAAGGCAATCCTTGGCGAATTAAAATTTGCGACAGTAAAAAAATTAATTTTGAAAAATTTACTATAGTAATTGCAATCCCTGGCGTAATTAAAATTTGCGACAGTAAAAAATTATTTTTGAAAAATTTACTATGGAAAAGGCAATCCCTGGCGCAATTAAAATTTGCGACAGTAAAAAATTATTTTTTTGAATAATTTACTATAGAAAAGGCAATCCCTGGCGGATTTAAAATTTGCGACAGTAAAAAATTATTCTTTGAAAAAAATTACTATAGAAAAGGCAATCCTGGTTTATTTTAAAATTTGCGACAGTAAATATTATTTTTTTTGCAAAATTTACTATAGAAAAGGCAATCCCTGGCGTATTTAAAATTTGCGACAGTAAACAATTATTTTTTTTGCAAGATTTACTGTAGAAAAGGCAATCCCTGGCGTATTTAAAATTTGCGACAGTAAAAAAATAAATTTTTGAAAAATTTACTATAGAAAAGGCAATCCGTGGCGTATTTAAAATTTGCGACAGTAAAAAATTATTTTTTGAAAAATTACTGTAGAAAAGGCAATCCCTGGCGCAATTAAAATTTACGACAATAAAAATTATTTTTTGAAAAATTTACTGTAGAAAAGGCAATCCCTGGCGCAATTAATATTTGCGACAGTCAGTAAAAAATAATTTTTTGAATAATTTACTATAGAAAAGGCAATCCCTGGCGGATTTAAAATTTGCGACAGTAAAAAATTATTCTTTGATAATTTACTATAGAAAAGGCAATCCCTGGTGTATTTAAAATTTGCGACAGTAAAAAATTATTTTTTTGCAAAATTTATTATAGAAAAGGCAATCCCTGCCGTATTTAAAATTTGCGACAGTAAAAAAATATTTTTTTGCAAAAATTTACTGTAGAAAAGGCAATCCCTGGCGTATTTAAAATTTGCGACAGTAAAAAATAAATTTTTGAAAAATTTACTATAGAAATTGCATTCCGTGGCGCAAATAAAATTTGCGACAGTAAAAAATAATTTTTTTGAATAATTTACTACTAGAAAAGGCAATCCCTGGCGGATTTAAAATTTGCGACAGTAAAAAATTAATTTTTGAAAAATTTACTATAGAAAAGGCAATCCCTGGCGTAATTAAAATTTGCGACAGTAAAAAAATTATTTTTTGAAAAATTTACTATGGAAAAGGCAATCCCTGGCGTAATAAAATTTGCGACAGTAAAAAATTATTTTTTTTGCAAAATTTACTATAGAAAAGGCAATCCCTGGCGTATTTAAAATTTGCGACAGTAAAAAATTAATTTTTGAATAATTTACTATAGAAAAGGCAATCCTTGGCGGATTTAAAATTTGCGACAGTAAAAAAATTAATTTTTGAAAAATTTACTATAGAAAAGGCAATCCTTGGCGTAATTAAAATTTGCGACAGTAAAAAATTATTTTATGAAAATTTACTATAGAAAAGGCAATCCCTGGCGGATTTAAAATTTTCGACAGTAAAAAATTAATTTTTGAAAAATTTACTATAGAAAAGGCAATCCCTGGCGCAATTAAAATTGCGACTTCTTTTTTTGCAAAATTTACTATAGAAAAGTCAATCCCTGGCGTATTTAAAATTTGCGACACTATAAAATTAATTTTTGAATAATTTACTATAGCAAAGGCAATCCCTGGCGCAATTAAAATTTGCGACAGTAGAAAATTAATTTGTGAAAAAATTACTATAGAAAAAGCAATCCCTGGCGTATTTATAATTTGCGACAGCAAAAAATTATTTTTGAAAAATTTACCACAGAAAAGGCAATCCCTGGCGCAATAAAATTTGCGACAGTAGAAAATTATTTTTGAAAAATTGCTGTAGAAAATGCAATCCCTGGCGCAATTAAATTTTGCGACAGTAAAAAATTATTTTTTGCAAAATTTACTGTAGAAAAGGCAATCCCTGGTGCAATTAAAATTTGCGACAGTAAAAAATTAATTTTTGATAAATTTACTATAGAAAAGGCAATCCCTGGCGCAATTAAAATTTGAGACAGTAAAAAATTATTTTTTGAATAATTTACTATAGAAAAGGCAAGCCCTGGCGCAATTAAAATTTGCGACAGTAACAACTTATTTTTTGAATAATTTACTATAGAAAAGGCAATCCCTGGCGCAATTAAAATTTGCGACAGTAAAAACTTATTTTTGAATAATTTACTATAGAAAAGACAATCCCTGGCGGATTTAAAACTTGACGCCAATAAAAAATTATTTTTTGAAAAAGTTACTGTAGAAAAATCAATCCCTGGCGCAATTAAAATTTGCGTCAGTAAAAATTATTTTTGAATAATTTACTATAGAAAACGTAATCCCTGGCGCAATTACAATTTGCGACAGTATAAGATTATTTTTGAAAAATTTACTATAGAAAAGGCAATCGCTGGCATATTTTAAAATTTGCGACAGTAAAAAAATTATTTTTTGAAAAATTTACGATATAAAAGGCAATCCCTGGCGCAATTAAAATTTGCGACAGTAAAAAATTATTTTTTGAATAATTTACTATAGAAAAGGCAATCCCTGGCGCAATTAAAATTTGCGACAGTAGAAAATTATTTTTTGCAAAATTTACTATAAAAAAGCAATCCCTGGCGCAATTAAAATTTGCGACAGTAAAAAATTAATTTATGAACAATTTACTATAGAAAAGGCAATCCCTGGCGGATTAAAATTTGCGAAAGTAAAAAATTATTTTTGAAAAATTTACTATAGAAAAGGCAATCTCTGGCGCAATTAAAATTTGCGACAGTAGGAAAATTATTTTTTGCAAAATTTACTATAGAAGTGGCAATCCCTGGCGCAATTAAAATTTGCGAAGGTATAAAATTAAATTTTGAAAATTTACTATATAAAAGGCAATCCCTGGTGTAGTTAAATTTGCGACAGTATAAAATTATTTTTTTAAAAATTTACTATATTTAAAATTTGCGACAGTAAAAAATATTTTTTTGCAAAAATTACTATAGAAAAATAGAAAGGAAATCCCTGGCGTATTTAAAATTTGCGGATAATATAAAATTAAATTTTGAAAAATTTACTATAGAAAGGCAATCCCTGGCGTAATTAAAATTTGCGACAGTAAAAAATTATTTTTTTAAAAATTTACTATAGAAAAGGGCAATCCCTGGCGCAATTAAAATTTGCGACAGTAAAAATAATTTTTGCAAATTTACTGTAGAAAAGGCAATCCCTGGCGCAATTAAAATTTGCGACAGTAAAAAATTAATTTTTGAAAAATTTACTATAGGAAAAGGCAATCCCTGGCGCAATTAAAATTTGCGACAGTAAAAAATTATTTTTTGAATAATTTACTATAGAAAAGGCAATCCCTGGCGCAGTTAAAATTTGCGACAGTAAAAAATTATTTTTTGAATAATTTACTATAGAAATGCAATCCCTGGCGGATTTAAAACTTGCGACAGTAAAAAAATTATTTTTGAAAAATTTACTATAGAAAAGGCAATCCCTGGCGCAATTAAATTTGCGACAGCAAAAATTATTTTTTGCAAAATTTACTATAGAAAAGGCAATCCCTGGCGTATTTAAAATTTGTGACAGTATAAAATTAATTCTTGAATAATTTACTATAGAAAAAGCAATCCCTGGCGCAATTAAATTTTGCGACAGTAAAAAAATTATTTTTTGAATAATTTACTATAGAAAATTCAATCCCTGGCGCAATTAAAATTTGCGACAGTAAAAAATTATTTTTTGAATAATTTACTATAGAAATGGCAATCCCTGGCGCAATTAAAATTTGCGACAGTAGAAAATTAATTTGTGAAAAAATTACTATAGAAAAAGCAATCCCTGGCGTATTTAAAATTTGCGACAGCAAAAATTATTTTTGAAAAATTTACTACAGAAAAGGCAATCCCTGGCGCAATTAAAACTTGCGACAGTAAAAAATTATTTTTTGAATAATTTACTATAGAAATGGCAATCCCTGGCGCAATTAAATTTGCGACCAGTAGAAAATTAATTTGTGAAAAAATTACTATAGAAAAAGCAATCCCTGGCGCAATTAAAATTTTCGACAGTAAAAAATTAATTTTTGAAAAATTTAGTATAGAAAAGGCAATCACTGGCGCAAATTAAAATTTGCGACAGTAAAAACTTATTTTTGAATAATTTACTATAGAAAAGGCAATCCCTGGCGCAATTAAAATTTGCGACAGTAAAAACTTATTTTTGATTAATTTACTATAGAAAAGGCAATCCCTGGCGGATTTAAAACTTGCGACAGTAAAAAATTATTTTTTGAAAAATTTACTGTAGTAAAATCAATCCCTGGCGCAATTAAAATTTGCGACAGTAAAAAATTATTTTTGAATAATTTACTATAGAAAAGGTAATCCCTGCGCAATTACAATTTGCGACAGTATAAAATTATTTTTTGAAAAATTTTACTATAGAAAAGGCAATCCTGGCATATTTAAAATTTGCGACAGTAAAAAATTATTTTTTGAAAAATTTACTAAAGAAAAGGCAATCCTTGGCGCAATTAAAATTTGCGACAGTTAAAAAAATATTTTTTGAATAATTTACTATAGAATAGGCAATCTCTGGCGCAATTAAAATTTGCGACAGTAGAAAATTATTTTTTGCAAAATTTACTATAGAAAAGGCAATCCCTGGCGCAATTAAAATTTTGCGAAGGTATAAAATTAAATTTGAAAAATTTACTATAGAAAAGGCAATCCTTGGCGTAATTAAAATGTGCGACAGTATAAAATTATTTTTTGAAAATTTACTGCAGAAAAGGCAATCCCTGGCGCAATTAAAACTTGCGACAGTAAAAAATTATTTTTGAATAATTTACTATAGAAAAGCTAATCCCTGGTGTATTTAAAATTTGCGACAGTAAAAAAATTTTTTTTTTCAAATTTACTATAGAAAAGGCAATCCCTGCGTATTTAAAATTTGAGACAGTATAAAATTAATTTTTGAAAAATTTACTGCAGAAAAGGCAATCCCTGGCGCAATTAAAATTTGCGACAGTAAAAATTATTTTTTGCAAAATTTACTGTAGAAAAGGCAATCCCTGGCCCAATTAAAATTTGCGACAGTAAAAAATTATTTTTTGAATAATTTACTATAGAAAAGGCAATCCCTGGCGGATTTAAAACTTGCGACAGTAAAAAATTATTTTTGAAAAATTTACTGTAGAAAATCAATCCCTGGCGCAATTAAAAATTTGCGACAGTAAAAAATTATTTTTGAATAATTTACTATAGAAAAGGGGCATCCCTTGCGCAATTAAAAATTTGCGACAGTAAAAAATTATTTTTTGAAAAATTTACTATAGAAAAGGTAATACCTGGCGTAATTAAAATTTGCGAGAAAATAAAATTATTTTTGAAAAATTTACTGTAGAAAAAGGCAATCCCTGGCGCAATTAAAATTTGCGACAGTAAAAAATTATTTTTGAAT